>ML103154.1:23152-40997 GCA_003697995.1 Taxidea taxus jeffersonii
GTCAAATAAATAAATAAAATTTTAAAAAAAGAAAAGAAAGAAAAAAGACAGGGTTGTGGGAATTCGTGGGGCTATTGTTATTCAAGCCAGAAGATGGAAGCCAAGTTCAGGTTGTGGCAAAATCAAGGCAGCATGCTGGTATGAAGACAGCAGTCATCGAGGCTGACATTGCCTGCCACCAAGGCCAGGACAGCACCCAGGAGTTGGGGCGCAGGACCTCTGGGGCTACAGGAAGGTCAGGGGAGGGCATGCTCGGCCACAGGACACCAATCCCCAAGGTCACTGGAGGTGTTCAGGCAGTAGCCCCAATCCCCCACGCTGGTTTGCTTGGCAGAGCTGACTCCCTCCAGCCCCTGAGCCTCCAGGTCGCTGTGGAGGGGCTGGTAAGGGCTGGCAAGGGGCTGGCCATCTCAGTGGGAGGTGCGGGCTGCTCTTTGAGACCCTCTTATTTGCTAATGTCCCTGTGGCCCCGCTAGTCTGACACCCCCCCCCCCAGCAGTTCCTCTTACACATTGCATGTCTCCCTTAAAGTTGCCAAGCAGCAAGATCCTGAGGGTCTGTGGATGGCCTCCTCCTTCTGACTGTACCCATGAGCCCCACATCAGGGCCCATGCTCGGGTCCCTCAACACCCGGTCATCTGCTGTGAGCCCCAGAACGTCATGTCAAGGCAGTCCTGCCGCCGCCTTTCTCTCCAGGGTTGACACACCACGCTCCAGAGCCCATGAAGAATATTAATTAAATGAAGGTTTATTTCAAAATTAGTCTTAGAGTGTAAGCTGTTTTCGAGGGCTGGAGCCAGACTACACAGTGAGCGGGAGGGCGCCCGCCTTCCTCCGCCGGGGAGCGGAGAGGCACCTCTCCAGCCCTGCCCCTCGGTCATGCATCCAATGATCACTAGGACTAGAAGCCAACAGCAAAGGACCCCGCGCGCTTGCTCATGTTTAATCCAGGTTAAGCTATACACGTTTAAATACACGTTGGAGGTTACGTGGTGTCATGCAGTCCCTGGGTTGGAATGACTCTTGCTTCGTGACCTCCACAGCAAGGCTGCCCCCGAGGGCAAGGTTAGGTAGGACAGAGCACTGCAAAAAGAAGGAGAGAGAAGAGAGGTCAAAGCCCAGTGAGGGTCAGGACCCAGGGGGGCCCCGGACCAGAGGCAGTCCTGTCCTGAGCAGAGAGCCTCCCGCCCCCCCGGGACCCAGGGAATGACTGCCATCACACACCTTCCTTCTGGAAGAAGGAAGAGACGACAGGAAGGTGGCCGCCTGGTGCGCTGGTGTGCTGATCCGGTCTCTGGTGCTTATCTGCCTGAGTTCAAGCCCTGGATACGGCCTGTGCTAATTCTATGACCTTGGGGAAATCGCTCCACCTCTCTGTGCTCAGTTCTCCATGTGTGCAACAGACAGTGCCTCTACCTACCCCACAGGGTTGTTCAGAAGCAAACAGAAAGTGCTCAGTAAATGTTAACTAGTTTTATGAATTCACTGACATTTCGGTGGATTGCGGTGGGGAAAAGGGTCCAGCCCTCGGGCTCCCAGACTTACCCAACCCATTTCCACAGACCTCCTTTGAGAAATTGGCTTTGAAAGCCTTTAAGAGGCAGAAGTTCTTCCCAGTGTTTAGCCTGAAGTCCTCCTGCAGAAAGTTAAGACTAATCTTTCTGATCCTTATGGAAACAATACCACCCAGAGGTTTTTAACCGAGATCCGCAACCATACCCAGCATCGCGTGTGTTTGTGGGCAAAGCCGAATGAAATCAAGAAGCCAGATAACGGATGACCATCAGTGGATACTGTTATGGCCTGAGTGTCTGGGGCCCCCCCGCCAGATTCCCGTGTGCAGCTGTATTTGGAGACAGAACCTCTAAGGAGGTGATCTTAAATGAGTCACAGGACGGCGCTCTGCTCTGATCGTCCTTATAAGAGGAGACACCAGAGAGCCCTCATTCTCTCCCTTCACGTGCACACAGGACAGGCCACGTGAGGACACAGCGAGAAGGTGGCTGTCTACAAGCCAAGAAAAGAGCCCTCGCTAGCAATTGGATCTGCTGACACCTTGATTGTGGACTTCTAGCCTCTGAAACTGTGAGAAAACACATTTCTGTTGTTGAAGTGCCCCTCCCCCCACCCCATACTCCTTACCCCCTAGTATTTTGTTGTAGCAGCCTGAGCAGACTAATACAGATACTAACATCACAGAAAGAAAGACAACCAGAGAATATGTGTCTCTTAATGGAAGTTTAGCGCCACTGATCACGTAATGCTTATCAAAAGATTTGAGACTGAGTCTGATCCAGCCTCTGGCTCTGCCAGCTAATAGGAAATACGAAAAATGGAAGGACATGTTAAATTAAACCATGGGGACACGACTGACGAGCAGAAGCCAAAACAAGGAAATTCTATGGGGCAAACAGCCTGGTTTCTCCAAGAAATAAATGTCAAGGAATAAGAGGAAAGGAAGGGGAACCTGTATATATATATATATAAAGAGACTTAGGAGAGACATTTTCCAATTACAATGTATGAGCTCCCACTGGATCCTGATTCAAACAGAGGAGAAAATGGGAAAATGTGAGCACTGATTGGACAAAGATATTGAGACATTTTTTTAATTTTTCTAGTTGTGATAAAGATATTGTGATTAGGTTTTTGAAAAGAGTTTTTATGTTTTAGAAATGTACACTGAAATACTTATAGATTATGAAAACCGATGGTTGGGATTTGCTTCAAAATCATATGGAGGGGAGAAGCTGGGTAGGGGGTGAGTGAACAAGATCGTCCATGAATCCACAGTCGCTGAAGCAGGACAAGTACATGAGAGTTCATTATTCTCGTCACTCGGCTTTTATGTATGTTAACAGCTCCCTTAATAAAAGATAAAACAAAAGTCGGGAAAGGATGTAGTTAGGCATGACTTCAAGCAGCTGAGACCAGAAAATGTAGCCCCAGGCTCTGTTTTTCCCCTACGAAATAGCCTGAACTCTCCAGAACTTTCACAGTCAGACTTGTGCTGGTTCTGCAGCTCTAATGGGGAGTCGCTCTGGTGACTCCAGGGAGAAGGAATCTCCTTCTCAAGCCTCCTGGCAACATGCAAAGACAAAACCCCATTCCTGGGAGGCCTCACAATCACCCACTGGAGGACCCTGGCCCCACGCACCCAGTGCCATCTGGGCTGGCGGGACACTCTGAAAAGGCTGAGGATCAGAGTGGGTTCCCTGCCTGCAGCGAGAGGTCTTGGGAGGGGACCCCTGGGAGGCCCTGCTCCAGGAGCCCCGGGCCTGCTCTCACCTTTTAAAATGTAGTCCGTTAGCAAAGTGGGCACCTTCTCATTATCCTCCTTCATGGCAAAGAGAACTAAGGAAGGAGAGAGAGAGAGATGAGCCAAGATGCCAGCATGGCATAAAGGTCACTTCTAGGCTGACAACCCACCAACCCAGAGTGAGAAAGGAAACCAGACATCACTGAGTATGGAGCAAACATCTAGAAGCTTCTGTCAAGCATCAGCACTCCACCTGCTGATGGAGTAGAATACATCCAAAAATCAGAGTGGCCTGTTGGTGACTTTATTTTCTTTTATCTTTTACTTTTTTTTTTTTTTTTGCTCATCTATATCTCCACATTATTTCCTAAGTATCTATCTTTAATAAGCATGAAAAGAAATAAAGCAATTTAAAAAAAGAATCAGCTTTCAGGTGCAATCTAAATGTTAAGAATAACAGCCATCACATCATTGAATCAGCAACAAAACTCTTTAAAGACATTCCATGCATGTAAACATATATTGGAAAATTTTCTCTGATTATTATAATTATAAATTATTATTCCTATTTATTAATAACAAATGAACTTATTTTAACAAATTATTTTTTTTTCTATTTTATGCCCACCACAGGGCTAGAATTTGTGGAAATGCAAAAGACTTACAGACTCTCAAGGAGCTCATAGATTCCTCATTGAGACTCCTGATGATTTACACACACACACAAAGCAAACAACAGGGAAGTTACGAAAGCATAAAGGCTTTTTTTTATAGAAGTTTTGAAAATAGTTTTTTCTGTTATTAAATGAGGTGCCACTTTCTCATATTCATAATTCATATTGTGGAAGTCAGATTTGTAGAAAATCTTTTAAGAATGTTGTTGGAGGGACGCCTGGGTGGCTCAGTTGGTTAAGCAGCTGCCTTCAGCTCAGGTCATGATCCCAGCGTCCTGGGATCAAGTCCCATATCGGGCTTCTTGCTCGGCAGGGAGCCTGCTTCTCCCTATGCCTCTGCCTGCCACTCTGTGTGCCTGTGCTCGTTCGCTCTCTCTCTCTCTCTGACAAATAAATAAATAAAATCTTTAAAAAAAAAAAAAAAAGAATGTTGTTGGACTTTGTTTACAATATCAAAAAATGAGGGCAGGGGTTGCCTGGGTGGCTCAGTGGGTTGGGGCCTCTGCCTTCGGCTCAGGTCGTGATCTCAGGGTCCTGGGATCAAGCCCCGTATGGGGCTCTCTGCTCAGCAGGGAGCCTGTTTCTCCCTCTCTCTCTGCCTGCCTCTCTGCCTGCTTGTGATCTCTGTCAAATAAATGAATAAATGAATCTTTAACAAAAAAAATGGGGACGCCTGGGTGGCTCAGTTGGTTAAGCAGCTGCCTTCGGCTCAGGTCATGATCCCAGCGTCCTAGGATCGAGTCCCACATCAGGCTTCTTGCTCGGCGGGGAGCCTGCTTCTCCCTCTGCCTCTGCCTGCCAATCTGTCTGCCTGTGCTCACTCTCTCTGACAAATAAATAAATAAAATCTTTAAAAAAAAAAATGAGGGCAGGAGAGAGTGCAGGATTTTTCATCACACAGGGCTTTAAATAAGCCACAGTGTATCTATCCCATGTAGTATTATAGACCTCTATGAAAAACGAGAGACAGATTCATGGGTACAAGACATATTTACTGGTGAAGCAAGAAGGCTGCAGAACATTGTGGATTAACTTGGAAATTAGATAAATGCTAATATTCATAGAAAAAAATATGGAAGAATGTGTGTGAATCTGTTAAGACTGGTTATCTCTGGGGGCACCTGGGTGGCTCAGTGGGTTAAAGCCTCTGCCTTCGGCTCGGGTCATGATCTCAGGGTCCTGGGATCGAGCCCCGAATCGGGCTCTCTGCTCAATGGGGAGCCTGCTTCCTCCTCTCTCTCTGCTTGCTTCTCTGCCTGCTTGTGGTCTCTGCCTATCAGGTAAATTAAAAAAAAAAAAGACTGGTTATCTCTGGGATGAGACAACAGGGGATGTTCCTTTCTATACCCTATTTCTGCACGATCTGGTCTTCTTCAATGAGTACATTTTGCTTTTCTGCAAGCAGGGAAAGCAATAAAGGTCAGCCAGCACCTGTCACCAGGAGGAGGCAGCCCGGCAATATAAGGGACGGATCTCCATCCGGCTCTACGGCCCTGCTCTCTACTGATGCCTCTGCCTCACTTCAGGTCGGCGTGAGTTAGTGGCCAGGTCCGGAGGCAAGAAAGAGCCTGAAACTGGGGCACTCCAGGTCTTGGTTTCCTTTATTTCTTCTGTAGTTTGAGATGTGTATTCGTGTCAACCTAACAGGCTGCAAGTACTTTGCAACTGAATATGGGCGCACCAAATGCTGCCCTAAGAAGATAGCTGTGGGGGCACCTGGGTGGCTCAGTCAGTTAAGCATCTGCCTTTGACTCGGGTCATGATCCCAGGGTCCTGGGATCGAGCCCCTCCTCCAGCTCCTCACTCAATGGGGCATCTCTTTCTGCCCCTCCCCATGCTGGTGCATGCTCTCTCCCTCTCTCTCTCTTTCTCAAATAAATAAATAAAATCTAAAAAAAGAAGAAGAAGACAGCTGTAAAAATGCAACCCCTGCTTCCAGCCAATATGTATCTAAGTTTATTGCTAAAATCCAAAATGTATAGGAGTTGACTGGTCCCAAGAGCTGGTCCAGGGCCTGCGTCCTTGGTTCAGGAGTAAAGAAGAGACATTCGCAGATCCATATGAGGACTGGCCAAAAAAAAGAAAGCTTTTATAACCTGCAGCAAATTCACATTCAGGAAAGATGGCAGTTTTTTTCTTTTAAAAGGAATAAAATATTGGAATGTGGTGTACCCACATGATAGAAAAGAGAGCCATAAAAAGAATGTTAACCAAATGTTAACTGATACGATTAAAATCATGATAGAAAATTTTATAGCCAGTATAATCCCAAGTATGTGGAGAAGACATAAAACATTACGGCTGAAAACACCAAAATAGTAACTACAGTGGAGGGGACAATGAATTATTTATTTTCTTTTGTTCACTGTTCTGTATTTCCAAACTATTCTAAATGATGGAGACACTCCAATTAAAATTTTCTAAACGAACCTGAAACATGTAAATAAACTCACAGTTTCTTAATTAAAATGAAAAGATTTCATGCTGAATTCCTGAATGGGTATCTGTAATAAATTTATAGCTCTTCTTTAAAAAACAAAATGATCGAGTACTTTACATAAATCAACCTTCATAATCTGTTCAAATTATTTTCCAAATGCTTACTGCTTGTGAAAACACAAACACCTATAAATGTCAGTTCCTTTCTGTCTGCTCCCTTGGAAAAAAATCTTTATGCAAATAGAGGAGTTTAAAAGGAGTGAAGAAGATGCCAATGTACTTTGAATTGAAAATTCCAGATTCTCAGGGACGCGGTCTCCATGGATGTAGGCAGGATTTCTGTTTACCAGAACCGCCTGCTTTGGTCCCCAGATTGATAACAATGAAAATGTTTGGTCACCTTTATAGCCCAGGGTGGGAGTGAGCCCGAGGGAGGCAGCAGGGGTCTGTCTTCCTCTGCAGAACAGAAGAAGCTCCTCTTGCCCTCCCCAGAGCTAGCCTGATGCTCAAGCCATTCCCTCCCAGGCAAAGGCAGGGCGCCACTGGGCTGGACAGGCCCGGTGACTGTCACTCTGCGCACTTCACGGTTGCCAGGGAGATGGACATTCTTGTGATTCACTGCGCCTGCCACCCCGTCTCAGCCTCAGATTTTTCTCTTCCTAAAAGAATCAGGCTGACACTGATGGCTAATAGCAAGAGCCCCCCGCCTTTTGGGGGTTGTTGCATTTGATGTACATGAAGAGATTATGCCTACAGAGGGCTGTTTGTCACACACGGGTTTCTCCCATTGCTCAGGATATTTGTTAATATTTGACAATAGAGCCAAAGCAGAGGAGAGGAGGCAGTCGTTTCCTGAAGGAAAACTATTCTTTCCGGTTCCCCACCCCTGCCACCCAAGAAACCTTGCTTCTCCTTAAAAAATGCAGCCAGCCCCATCGACCAAGCCTCCTGCTGTGGGGCCATAGGTGAGACGAAGCAACAGCAAGCTGTTGCCAAGAGAACAGACAAGAACAGACGAGAGAAGGCCAGGCTTTGAGCACTGTGGGGTGAACCTCCACCCGCCCCCAACCTCTTCCACCAGCTCATTCCTTCCTGGCAAGGCTTTGCCCTTTACAAGGAAACAGGGACACAACAAGACAGCTCTGGGTGCCACTGCAGAGCATTGTAGCTTTGTCCCTGCACAGGGGGAAGTGACACAGGGACACGGAGCCCACTCCGACCCATCTAACGCTGCCCCTCACGGGGAGGGAGGGACGGGAGCGGGCGGCCCATCTCTCTGAGGATGAGAGGAACTCACTGTTTGTCAGCATCTGGAGATCTTCCACCGACGGGGGCAAGGCCTTCTTCTCATAAGGGATGACTGTGTTCAGATACTACGAGATAAACATACAAACATGCCAGGCAGGGCTGGAGACACAAGTGTGGTCCCTCCTAGGGTGAGACCCGTGGACAATTTGCACGGGGACTGTGATTGTCTCTCCCCAGTGTGCTCCATGGAAGCTGACGGGCACGGCAACATCCATGATACTCCGCACACCCCTGCCTCGGGATCCCTTCCTGTCTCTGGCAAAAGTCCCTAAAAGGGGCGCCTGGGTGGCTCAGTGGGTTAAAGCCTCTGCCTTCCACTCGGGGCATGATCTTGGGGTCCTGGGATCGAGTCCCGCATTGGGCTCTCTGCTCAGCAGGGAGCCTGCTTCCCTTCCTCTCTCTCTGCCTGCCTCTCTGCCTACTTGTGATCTCTGTCTGTCAAATAAATAAATAAATAAAATCTTTAAAAAAAAAAAGTCCCTAAAAGTAAGACTTTCCCATATCAGCCCTCCATTCCATCGAACACATTCTTCGGACAACCAGAAGCTCTTGGATATTTAGGAATCCTGGGGAGCTTTTTCTCCTTCAGGCTGAGCTCAGAGAACATTCAAAAGGGAGATTATACTTTTGTGTGCTTGGGCGGACAATATGAAATTGAACAGTCTCTCTTTTGTCAAAAATAACAGGGGAGAGAACCTCAACCCCACCCTTGGTCTTTGACGTTGGGTTTGCTCCCTCTGCTGGATATGAAGTGCTTCTACAACAAGATAATCTTGGCCCCGTGGGGCCCAAGAACAAGGTGTCCGAGAGATCCTGAAGGTCAGAGGGGTGGGGAGGGTAGCCTGAGGGGACTGAGAAGAGCTGCAGCTCAAACACCAGAAGACTTCTCTTTTGGTCTTGGTTCTGCCCCTAGCGGTGTGGTCTTGAGAGAAGACCTAATCTCTCCAGATCTTAGTTCTCGCAGCTCCAGAACGAGGGGAGCAGGTTCCACGCTCCCAGAATCTCCTCCCATGCCACAGTGCCAGAATTCTCACCCTTAGGATTCAGCTACAAAGATGTCTAACACGTACACAATTACATGCCCTCTCTCCACGATCTCAAGCCTGTCCCTTCTATCAGATTATGCACTTCATGAGGGCAAGGCCCAGGACTTACTCATCTTTGCGCCTGAGGGCTTGGCAACAGCTCAAAAATAAAAAACAAAACAAAACAAAAAACCCAGTTCACCCTTTAAAAGACACTGTTCCTTCTTAAGAGTGTAAGAAGATGATGGGGCGCCTGTTTGGCTCAGTCAGTTACACGTCTGCTTTGGCTCAGGTCACAATCCCAGTGTCTTGGGATCAACTCCCGCATCGGGCTCCCAGCTTCTTCCTCTCCCTCTGCCCACACCCCCCTGCTGCTCGCGCTCATGCTCTCTCTCACTCTATCTGAAATAAATAAGTTAAATTTTTTAAAAAGGGGGGGGGGGCACCTGGGTGGCTCAGTGGGTTAAGCCTCTGCCTTCAGCTCAGGTCATGATCTCAGGGTTCTGGGATCAGGGTTCTGAGTTCATCGGGATCTCTGCTCAGCGGGGAGCCTCCCCCCTCCCCTCTCTGCTGGCCTCTGTACCTACTTGTGATCTCTCTCTCTGTCAAACAAATAAATAAAATCTAAAAAAGGAAGACCACGAGTAGAAAAAGATGTTAAGACCTCCCTTTGCCCGAGGGCTGGGATAATTCTAGTGAATCACCACGCCCTGTTCTGCAGGCCAGGCCAGGTTGCACGGGTCAGGAGGGAAGCCGGGAGCCAGGGAACAGCAGGTACCTGTTTGTCCGTCCCTGAGGAGCCGAAGGTCTGGCGGATGCCGCTCTGCAGAATGCTGGAGATGCCTTCCATGCTGAAACGCTGGGGAGAGGACAGGCGGGCTCAAGGACGAATGCTTCCTGCTCCATAGGCATCGCTCCCTGGGGACTTGTGTGTCCTCCCTAAGCTACCCAGACCCACCGGTCACCCCCTGTCCCTGATAACACCTGTGCTAACAGGCTAAAACTTAAGGCTGAGCTTTGTGAGCACCAAGAGTCGAGTCTCAAAGCCTCTTATCTTAGTCCTCGGGGCAATGGGTCTCCCTGCCCTTCCCTGGTTTCCTCCCTTCAGACTCCGAGCAGACAGAGAAGAATAAAGCAGGCCCGTACGCCTGGGACAGACGATGACACAGCATCTTACAGAGGAAAACAAAGTGTCCGGCCACTGGGGAGGCAGATGTAAGTAAAGCTACTGTCCGTATCTGGGAAGCCTTTACCAAAACGCACAAGCGTAGGCCCAATTCGGGAGGTCTGGGACAGAGCCTCTGCCAAGGTATTTGGAACAATCTCCTTGGAGGATTCATTCTCCGGAGCTTCCCTGATCAAGAACCAGTGATCTGAAGAATCCTGTCAGGCTCACAGCAAGGCGTCAGAATTTGCAACACCTTCCCGCCATCCTACAGAGAGCAGTCAGGATGAGTAGCCGGGATGCT
Source organism: Taxidea taxus jeffersonii (assembly GCA_003697995.1). NCBI lineage: Eukaryota > Metazoa > Chordata > Mammalia > Carnivora > Mustelidae > Taxidea > Taxidea taxus. The sequence goes on from ML103154.1 coordinate 33,327, forward strand.
GACCTGAGTCCCAGGGCCCATGCCCCTCAGTACTGTCTTTCCCCTCTTTCTAAGGTCTTGCCTCAGGGAGCACAGGCCACACGCAAGTATCTTCCAATGTCCACGTCCAGTGTCCCCCAGCTAGACCGAGGTCCTCAAGAGGAGGAAAGGAGAAAGGGGGGCCTTCTTTCTCTTTACAGCCCTACTGTTTGCCCACGGTCCTGCTCACAGTCCCTGCTCAGTCCAGGTCTGCTTACAGGTCCTGTGCAGGCTTGGCACTGGGGCCGGACATGGCGAGGACTGGAGGCCGGGCGCACCTCCTCTTCCCGCGGGAGGCCTCACGTACCTTGAGAGGCATCTGGTTTCCCTTCTCTATCCGGCTGCTCTGCAGGCTCAGACCTTTCTCTTTCCGCCTCTTCTTCATCAGTTCTCGCTGCTCCTTCTGCTTGTTCTGAACCTCGATAAGCACCGTGATGAAGGAGTTCTTCACTTCCTTCTCGAACTCCAGCTCGTCCCGGCGGGCCAGCTGCTGCACCAGCTCCTCCGAGAAGTCCCGGATGGCGCCCTCCACCTGGTCCAGCAGCTCGGTCAGCTCCAACCCAGACATGTGCCTTAGACCTGCAAGGGGAGACCGACCCGCAGGTGACCACTGCATCCGAGCCAGAGCCCACTGGACAGCTCCTGGGGCCGTGTCTCCCAAGGGGACCCCTCCCACCTCCTTATAAGACGGGGAATTTAGGGGCATCCCCAGGGAGAAAGGGACCCATATACAATGGCCAAAGTGAACACCACTCTCAGGATAACAAAAGAGGAAGAAGAAACAGCCCCCACAGAAGCCCACAGACTCCATTCACCAAAATGTGCGTGGACAGGGACACCTGGGGGGCTCAGTTGGTGAAGCATCTGCCTTCGACTTCAGGTCATGATCCCAGGGTCCTGGGATGGAGCCCCATGCTGTTGGGCTCCTTGCTCAGTAGGGAGCCTGCTTCTCTCTCTGCCTGCTCTGCCTGTCTCTCCCCCTACTTCTGCTCTCTCTCTCTTTCTCTAACAAATAAATAAATAAAATCATTTTAAAAAATGTACATGGACAGGGGCGCCTGGGTGGCTCAGTGGGTTAAGCCTCTGCCTTCGGCTCGGGTCATGATCTCAGGGTCCTGGGATCAATCTCCATATTGGGTTCTCTGCTTAGTGGGGAGCCTGCTCCCCACTCCCCCTCAGCCTGCTTGTGATCTCTCTCTCTGTCAAATAAATAAAATATTTTTTTAAAAAATGTGCATGGACAGGCATGTGACTTTTTGATCCCTTCTTCCTCTTCCTAGTTTTCCTGTGTGTCTCTGATATTCCTGGTGCAAAATGGGTCAAGGATCAGGGGGAGAAAACATTCAGAGGAGGTTTTGGGCATATGTGCCGCAGAGCAGGAGAGAGGTGGTGTTTGCCCCTAGAACTCATCACAGCGATCTAAGCATGGGAGTCTGGGGCCCACTTCACCCTGTGGTCCCGCACGGCAGTGCAGAAATTCAGAAACAAGAGAAATGTGCGGCAGAATGGGACCACAGGCTGAAAAGTACACCGGGGCTGGCCAGTACCGAGCCTACTATCACGGAAAAGGAAAAGGAAGCTGAGATAATGGGATGCAGGTAACTTTGTCTTAAATTCTTGTCCCTTCAGATTTCTTCATTTAAAATAGATTGGGGGTGGGGGGTGGGGAGTGCCTCTGTGGGCTCAGTCTGTAGAGCCTGCAGCTCTCCATCCCAAGGTTACAAGTTCAAGCCCCACGGTGGGCATGGAGCCTACTTAAAAAAAACACAAAAACTAGATCTGGGGGGGCAGGAGAGTGAGCATCTTCTCAAATTTGTCCCTTTCTAACATCTTTGGTTCCTGCCCCAGCACCCATTTTACTTCTCTGTTCTGTTTCTGCCATGGCCTGTGGATTTGCTGACTCGGTTCACCCTCCCCCGTTATTCTGCTCTTTGGAGCTGTCCCCCTCCTTCTGCCTTTGCCATGTCCCCGTGCACTTGAATTGCTTTCCTGAATCTTCTGCCAAGCATGGCTATGTTTGGGGCCTTTGTGTGGCTGAGAACGGCCTGAATAGAGCTCTGCAGCCAAATCAGCCCTGTCATCGCGAGCACATTCCTTCGGCTTTTGCCCTCGCCCAGCCTCTGCTCTTAAGAGCCACAGAGTCTCGGTTCCTCAGACAGCCTCCATTTTCACCCGTGTTCGGCCCTTGTCACCTGCCCGGCCCGCCTTCCCTCTGCGGTGTTTCTAAGTCCCCGCCGGCCCACACGTGCGCCTCCTCCCCGGGAAGGGAGGTTTTCTGGGTGGTTCTGTTTCCCCAACAGCGGCATCCAACAAGCCACCTAGCCTCTCAGCACCCTCAATTACCCCAGCCCGCACAGACCTGGGGTGGGGTTGAAATGAGACGATGCACAGAAACTCTTAGAACTGGGTCTGGCACATAGAGAGCTTTCCAGAAATACCAGCTATCATTATTATTACCTTTTCCATTGATTTCATGGGAGCCTCATTTTGTTGTTGTTGTTGTTGTTGTTTTAAAGATTTTATTTATTTATTTGAGAGAGAGAGAGACAGATCACAAGTAGGCAGGCAGAGAGAGAGGCAGAAGCAGGCTCCCTGCAGAGCAGAGAGCCCCATGTGGGGATCAATCCCAAGACCCTGAGATCATGACCTGAGCCGAAGGCAGAGGCTTAACCCACTGAGCCACCCAGGCACCCCTCGGGAGCCTCATTTTGGACAGGGGGTTCTGATTTCTTCTGCTCATTCGTTTTCATCTTCACCTTTGCTTGGTTTTACCATTTTGACTGTGCTCGATTGCCTTCCCCCCCCCACCCCCAAAACTTGCTAACTTCTCTCCTGACGCCCAATAAGAAGGGGTTGCCAACTCCCTGGATTGGAGGTCCGACTAGCTACGTGTGAAGCGGGGGCCCACAGCCCGGCCCACAGGCAGGAGGGTCCATCCTGGGCCAGCCCGCCTGCCAGGCCCCTCACCTTCATAGGACCAGTTGTTGTTGAAGGTCTGGGTCAAGGCCTGCATCTCCTGCAGGAGGACCGAGTCTGCCTGGGAGGAGGTTTCTCCCTCATCCTCCTCTTCCAGGATCTCCTCTTCTTCCTCAGGGTCTGGGGAGTTCTGCATCATTTCTTCGATCTCTTCAATCACCTGAAGAAGGAAGAAGGTATGCAAGAGAGTGCTAAGTCTGGTCTCTGCTGGGGGGACATCCCGGCTCAGATTTGGGTCGGTTAAGGATGTTTCTAATTTGCTACCTATAAGATTCCTAAAGCAATATTGTTATTTAATAAATATTGAATAATAATAAAAATAGATCTGACCAAAGGCTTACATACACTCTTCCGTTAATGTAAAGCACTCTAGAATGTGAAATCTCTTCCAAGAACACCATTTAGATGAGTGCTTTATTGGAAATAAACTCCTCTTTCGGGAACCAAAGCAGAGCTGCCTGGAAGGGAACATTTACTTCAATGTGCTGAGCACTTTATTTCTAAGTGGGAAAACACTTTATCCCCCCAACTTTAACACAAACCCATCCCATTAATTGTTACAGTGCTTACGCTGTTCCTAGACCAACTCAAAGTGGGGAGGCTTTTTTCTTAGGTAGAGGAAATTTCTCCAGAATTCACCTAGGTAGAAGCTAAAGCTGCGTAGCCACAAGTGCCAAGCAAGAAGCTAAAATAGCAAAAGGATAGGTGGGGTCTGGAGAGCAGAAAGGAACCAAGGAACCCAGCTATAATCTCCAGTTTTACTAGGGATCTGCTCCTAGAAGAAAGAGCTAAATCAGAGGATTGCCAGAAAAAGACAGGAGAGCTGCTCTGTGCATTAACTGCTGACACATAAAGAAAATGTAAGAAGCAAAGACAGTCTGAAAGGCGTCCATGGATGGGTCTGGTCATGGCAGGGCACTCATGCATTTGTCTGTCCTTCATTCTGTGCTGGGTTCAGGCTCCAGGCCCCTGGGCTGGGTGCTTTCTGAGGCAGGCTTCCTCACATCAGCTGGACCAAGGACAAGAGGACTTAAGGTGCCTGCCTTCAGAGTAATTTCTATTTTATTCCCACGTCTTCTCACTTCCATTCAGCAAAATTAGGGAATACTTAGTCTTTGCTTCCTGAAAGCCATTTATAAAATGCAAGCAAATGACAAGCCCCCTTCAGAAATTTTATGGCTGACTTTCTCCTTCTCTCACAGAGAACTTTTCGCTAACCTTGGATCACTGAATTGTAGTTCTCTTAAATTCACAAGAAGAGCTGTCAGGCCCTCTTCTCTTTTCATCTGGTGCCCTTCCATCTCTTGACCCTTACCTGTTTATATACCACCTTTTTGCCTCAGATATGAAAGAGTTCCTTTGGCCGAAAAGTGTTTTCTGGCACCACAGGCTCCCGGCAGAGCTTTTTTGGAACTACTCTGTGAAAACCTTGTATGGTTCCTGCTCAAAAAGTTGCCCGGAAACATTCATTGACCAGAAAGTTGAAAAAAGAATCCAGAGACCCAAGATGATTCCCTCCTAAGTAATAAATGACTAAAGCCAACATTTAACTAATTCAATCAAATGTCAAACACTATCTTTTTTTTATTATTAAACAAAGACACAGCTGTCCATTAAGACTCCTTTTGGAAGGCTCAGCATTTTGGGTATTCTGTGAAATACGAGAAAATACCCATCATACAAAAGCCTCAACTGTCACTTCTATTTTGCAAGAATAAGTCTTTGGGACCCTCGTTTAAATATCTTGACTTTTTTTTTCCCCCATTTTAATTTTATTTTATTTTATTTCTTTCCAGTGTTTCAGTATTCATTGTTTATGCACCACACCCAGTGCTCCTTGCAATGCCTGTCCTCCTTAATACCCACCACCAGGCTCACCCAAACCCCCTCCCTCCTCCCCTCCAAAACCCTCAATTTGTTTCTCAGAATCCACAGTCTCTCATGGTTTGTCTCCCCCTCCAATTTCCCCCAACTCACTTAATGAGATTGCACTCTGAGGCTGAGCAAGAACTGAAGCCAGTCAACACCGGCCTATCTCTGGCTATAATCAAACATGAGTGCCGCCCAACCCAGGGGTCAGGAATTATGTTCCTATTTACTGCAGGTGGGTAAACTGAGGCCTAGAGAGAAATGAATTCCCTTACCAAAGACACTCCAAGTCATCGACCCAAGCAACCATGAGACCATGTATTTGTCTTTTGCTTTAAATGGACACGACACATATGTACTTAGACTTTTTCTTGATCCAAAGAACAAAAAGTCCCAAGAACCAAGAGAAACATTCATACCTGATCTGCTGTGAGTAGAGGCTCCTCATTGATACCAGAATCATGTTCACTCTTCTCATTGAACTCTTCCTCTTCTTTCTCATGGATCTGAAGGGGGGTGGGGTGTGGAATTCTGATTGATCATCAGCAGAACTAGGGTTCTTTTTACTGTCTGGTCTCTAGAACAGACGACACGGACTGAGAGGCCCCTCCGGCCATCTGCTGTGTGAGAAGGGAATCTGAAGAGATGCCCAGAGTTTCATCCAATTCCAAACATACCCCTTCTGCACAGTATGCCTCCCCGAGTCCAGCAAGAGCATCTGACTCAAAGGGAGGAGCACTGTTCTTTAGCCCACAGATGGGTCGTGCCTGCGTGAACAAGGTGAGTGATACCTCAACCAATTCCTGCAGCGAAGCCTCTCTTACTTAGACTAGGATTTTCAATCTGGGGGTTTGTTTCCAGAGTGCACTGGTTGAGGCATTTTAAGGGGTGAGTTGTTCCAGTCCAAAGAGTCAAGCTTTTAGAACTGGACGCAAGGCCACCCTGCGATGGGAATCTAGGCATGATGTCATGGCTGCTGAAGGGGGTGCTGAAGCTACAGGAGACGTGCCAGGGAACAACCCGACCACATGAACTGAGGCCCGGACAAAACAACAACAGTATGGAAACAGGTGTCCTGATCCTCCAAGATCCCACAGTGCCAAGTAAGATTCTGGAAGTTCACAACCACTGAGGGTCTAGATGTTGCAACCCAACAAGATATTGACAGCACATCCGGCTTTCCTAACCGTATCCCAGATGGCCACCGTCTGGCATTTATGTTCAAATCCTGCCCCAAATCAACCACTAAGCCACCCAACAATGTGTCTATGTCCAGAAGTCCGATCTGAAAGTCATTTAGGGGCTGGCGAGGAGTGCCTCCAGGAAATCTTTCTGCAGAGACACCTCTCATCCAAGAATCGACTTGACTTGCTTGTGGACAGCTGGCATGCTGATGGGCCTCTTTCCTGGGATTATGCTTCTACTCTTCCCACAGAAAACACCCAGTTCCATCTCAAGCAACCATGTCAGAGATAAGCCATCCTCAGAAACTTCTCCCCTAGTCTTTGAGCTCCACCTTGGCAGACATGCCTAACAAAACACATCACCTTCTATCTAGGTTTGCTTAAAACCAGGACTCTGTTATTAAAAAAATTAATCAAATGCATCTTAAATGCCATCTGCGCTCCACCTGGGTAAGGGGTAGGGCAGGGAGGTAATGGAATCATCCGAGGGGCTCGTGTGCCAGATGGTGACATCTATTTCTGCTGGCAAACCCATATGCTCCTCTCTCTGCCAGGTCTACCACCTGTGGTAGTCGCCTGGCTTCCACACTCCCTACTCTGCCAAACGAACCTCCTGGAACCTCAGTTTGTTCATGACCACACGGCTAGGGCAAACTTTCTCAGGGCCATAAAGGCCTGTGCTGGAAGTCACGCTCACCCTGGGAAACAGAGTTCCTCATTTTCTGTTTGGATTCTTTTTTATAAGCAAGTGTTAGTCTATCACCAGAATTTTTTTTGGAGGGGTGGTCAATAAGTGTATTCTAAAGATGGAAGGTCTACGTTTTCTGACATGGCCAATTTCCACTGTTCATAGAGCATCGTTGAGCTAAATCATCCCCCTTCAGGAGGTCTTCCCCCTGAGTTCCTGGAGGAAAATGGAGAGGAAGCTTCCAGGGATAGACCCCTCTTGTCATCTTAAATGTTATTGGACCTGAAGAGAGGTGCGTGGATCCCTCTTAGAGCTGTCTCTCCTCTCCCTATCTCTAGCACAAAGTCTGACTTGTCAGGCTTGGGTGAAAAAAAGACCTGAAAATCACCTATAATCACTGATAAGTTTCCCTGAGTTCTAGGATTATGAGAGCTACGCCTACCCCACGCTTCCTCAGACCTCAGAAGTGTGCCACTAAGAAGTAAAATAAAAGGAAAAGCAAACACAAAGTACTTAAAGGAAGCCCTGGCTCCTTCCCTCTCCCCAGGGTGGAAAATTCTCTGCCTCTGCTTTCACCACACCCAATCTGCATCTGGTTTCCTCCTCCCTCTCTAGGCCTCCAGTCCTCATCCCTCGGCACCTTCTCTAGGGCCCTTCCCACATTTCCTCCCAGACCTAGCATACTCTGTTCCACCCTAACCCCTCTGTCTCAACCAGCCCTCTCCTCTTACAAAGGCCACTGAGAGGATCCTGACCTGCCGACCTGCCCTTCCTTATCGTGACAGTATCTTGTGCAGAAAGTATAAAGCTGGATGGGGATTAACAGAGGAAAAGAGAAAGAATTTTGAAAAATGATGACACTTATATATATGGATAGGATTATATGATTTACACACACACTTACGCAGGTGGAAGAATGTATGTATACTCTTATTC
>ML103155.1:0-56688 GCA_003697995.1 Taxidea taxus jeffersonii
TGGGATCAGATTAATTGGCCTTGGCTTATAACCCTTCCTCTAATCTGTGTGTATGATTCTACTATGGGTACAATGGGTCTGATCCTATATTTATATCTGAGATTTTGACCACAGAAGCAACAAGGATTTTTTCCACCCTCAACTCAGACCTCAGCTTTGGCAACAAGACTGTTCAGTCAAATAAGAATAAATTTTATTCATAACTGTTTTTTTCAACTTTAGGCAATATTTAGAGCATTTGTGACCACAGGAACATACAAAATGATGGCAAAAGATGGTGGACCCAACCTCCTGATTGTGTGGATTTCATAACTAACTTGGAAAATAGGGTGGCATATTAAAAAAAAAAAACCCATGTTCAAAGATTTGTTCTATTTTTGATTCCAGACTTGCAAGCTATGTGATCTGAGGCGTCACTTTGACCTAAGTTCTGATACTATGAAGATTAAGGTATTATAGCCTATTAATTGTTAAATATCAGCAGTAGTATTATTACTAATCTTAATGTTAAAATCCAGTTTATTCTGGCCTTATCCTTTTTATGGTCATTCCTCAGGTAAAGAAAATACTTCAAATTTTCATCAGTTTTATGATGAAAATGCTACCTATATAGTAAAATCCAACATTAAGATGCATGAAGTAGAGCACCTAAATTTCTAGTATTTTTTCTGTCACAAATAAATCTATATTCCTCTCTCCGTTGCCTATCACTATTTTTAAAATTCCAAAAATACTCTGTTTCTTTTAAGACTCATTAGGCTATTTCTTATGGGATTCTGCACTGTTCCTGAGAACCAAATGAATCTACTAGGTCATACGACGTTGGAGACAAACACATTTTTTAAAAAATAGACTCGTGCATTTGGGCTACACAACAGCCTCAGTACCATATGCTGAGGGACCCATACGTTGAATAATCATCATGTGCATCATAAAATCTTGGAAAGAGAACAGGACATTTATCAGAATAGCCTGGAGACAGCCTGGCTCCCTGTCTGCTAAATTTATATCCATGAAGCAAATCATATTCTATTTACTCAATTGGTACCTAATGAGAAGAACAGATAGGAATTATTTTTCGTAACACTCTGTCTTCTTATATTTACTTGATTGGAGAGTAATTTCAAAGGAGCCAAAGATAATTAATTGCTCTGAGTGGGTACACTGTATGTGATTGAAGTAAAGCAAGAAAAAAAATAGCTCTCTGAAGCCAATATCTAGAAGAGAAGGAATAAGTATCTATATTAGTTCTCTTAGGAGAACTTTGGGAGTGTGCATGGTAACCTCTTGGTGCACTGTGGACACAATGTGATAAGCAACATGAGCCACTTTACTCTCAAGAGCTGAGACACATCTGCCTGTGCTTGTCACCAATGAATGCTCCAAATCCTCATGTTTATCAGTGAGCTTGTGGACCCAATGATTACGATCTTTTTGATTATGGTTTATCTTTATCACCAAACGAACTCAATCCTTCAAGGAAGTATCTGTTAAATAAATGATACAACTATATCTAAGTCACTGGACTGTACTCATGGGATGGTTGTCAACTCTACCAAGAAAGCACAGTAGTCTTTGTAGTTGAGGCAGTGCAGAACTAATTCTGATACCAAGACGTTGGATTCATCTTTCTTCCTCTAAAATTGCCATAGAGAGTGACAGAAATTAAGAAAAGCAATCAAAGAAGGAATCTTTGCTTTTCCCTTCCTGTCATGCCACATATTCAGTTCATCAAATAAATCTTCCAAAATATATCACACACCCTTTACTCCCCTGGACATCAATATCTACTCCCTGGCCCCTGACTCTATCCTTTCTCAGTGTTTCCATTCTTGCCAGAATTCATTTTCTACAGTTTTGTTTAACTCTTTAACATGACTTATAATGTCTTTCTATGGCTTGATTCTTGTTTTCTTTCTTTCTTTATTCCTTCTTTACTTCCAGCCTCCCTTGAAGTTCGCTCTCTTGTCTCTTTACACAGTGGATGGCCTTCTCAACCTTCGGGACTCCCATGATTGTTTCCTTCTCAGAGAGGTTTCCCGATCCGATCTCTACAGCAATTCACGGTGCTCTATCATCATTTTCCCCCACTCCCGTTTATTCCTTCATAGTATATAACTGATCTTTTTGTCCATGTATTTGTTTCTGTGTTAATTATCTTTGTCTCTCACTAGACTGCTCCATGTGAACGAGAATCCATCTGTATTAAAAATACAATACTCAACAAATGCTTATTAAACTGTTAGAATCAGTTGCTCAGACAACATCAAACTTTCAGTTCTTGAGGAAGAACCAGATTCCAGAGTAGATGGCTGTCTTATGTCCCAGGATGTTAGAGCCAACTTGTGCTCCCACCTTACCTTTTCTGGCATCCCAGTCCATTTCCTTGTCTCCTATGTACTGTCAATGTGGCTCAGAGAAGCTCTGCCATCATTCATTGCAACTTCTGACATACAGGCAATCACATGTCTGTGCTGTGATGGTTAATTTTATGTGTCATCTTGGTGAGGCCATGGGACCCAACTGTTTGGTCAAACACTAGTCTAGATGTCCCTGTGAACCTATGTTTGTTGTTGTTGTTTTTATGTGTTTAGTGAACTCAACTTGTATCATTTTTTAAGACTTAATTGTTTAGAGCAGTTTTAGTTTCATAGCAAAACTGAATGGACAATACAGAGATTTCCCATATTCTTCCTATACCCCAATCACACAGCCTCTCCCACTATTAATATCCCACACAAGACTGGCATATTCATTAAAATCTATTAACATATATACATACATTATTATTACTCTAAGACCATAGATTATTGTATTCATTCTTGGTATTATACATTCTATGGATTTTGACAAATGTATGACATGTATCTATCATCATCATACAGAATAGTTTCACTGTCCTAAATCTAGGGTAATCTGCAGCTCCTCATTTATGATATTTAGGAGAGAAAAACCTATAGACAGCATCTCTCATCTGCTAAATTTCTTTTTTAACTATGACAGTGGTACGAGAAAAATACACATTTAAAAGAGACAACTATGAATATGAAATTTACCAACCAATAAAGAAAAGGCCATAGTAAAACAAAATATTGGTGCAATAATCTTGGTGAAGACAGTTTCACCTCACCAATCTGCAATGACAGCAGATAAAATATCTGAGGAAAACTACTTGATTCCAATAAGATGGTAGGAAATGGTCACAGTAATAAGATACTTTCAATTTCTGTAGTGGTCATAAGTCAGGTTCATGTCAAAGAGCAGGGTTTCACTTATGACAACATAGTTTTAGAAGTTCAAAACTAATGACATGAATGCACAAGAAGTTTGAGACCAATAGCTCACCAGATATCTAAGGGCTATATTTAGAAACCTGTCAGTACTTTTTCACTGATCCTAAGTTAAAAATGTTCCGTAATCTTTCATGTATATGTATCTTTGCCATGTGGTTGAATTGTAGATCATTTGTTTAATTGACTATTGTCAAATTATATTCTATCCAGAGCATTCCAATAGAAGATTTTTGGAACTGTTAGAGGAATAACATCTTGTTTTCATGGAGCGATATAATCAAGTTACAGCTGACTAATTTTACATGTGTTATCAACACGAGTATGGAGACCCATGCCTTGTGTTTTCTCTAAGTGCTTCCTGGCTGCTGATCCTTAAAAAGAACAAAGCAAAGTGGTAGCAGGATAAGTGGCCAGCACAGGTTGTCATTTCATCATAGTCTTCATCAATCTCTTCAAGTTGCTCAGCCCAGTAGTGGAGACAGAAAAATACTCAAGTGATCAAATATTTTGCATGGGACAGCTACTTCTGTCCAGCTTGTCTTAAGCAGGGGGAGCAAATTTTCCTACACGGCCTTGGCAAATTCTTTGGACTCTGTAGTATCTGACCAGGTTCCTTTAGGAAATGAATTTGAGTTACTGATGACCCAATCTCACCCTCCATGCACTCTCTCAACCACATATATACGTGCATTTGAGAGAGTCTCTGCCTTCTGTGAGAGATCAAAACAATTATCAGGTCCTATTATAGAGGAAAATTAGAAATCACTAAATAATGAAGTATTAAAAAAAAGGAACATGTAGATTTTAAAAAGTCTCTAAATATTGAAGTCAGGTAATGTGTAATGTCATCTTTACTATAAATGTACTATCTAAAATCTGTTGATCAGAAATAGCTAAGAAGCCAACAGGAAAATCAGAGTCAAAATTCTTATTTCAAAAAGAAACACACTCTTTCCTCAATGTTTAGTTTATTTATACTCAAAATACAGGAAGTTAGTGACTGGCTACAACTTCCAATACCGGTATCTGCAAGAAAACTGGACAAAGTTCAATCAAAATAAAAATAGTGAAAAAGATTAAAATAAAACACAACAAAAAAAGACAAAAATAGTGATAATCCATCCAACATTTATAGAAAATATTAGTAAATCATTTGTTTAATTCATTCCCCTGCCAATCCTAGAGTAAAAATAATCTGACCATAATATATTATGCAATTTATATTTCCTGAGAAGTTATACAATAATAAATTTTTTATTACTCAAATCATATGAACAAAGTGTAGGACAGACTTGCTTTCAACACTTTTACAGATTGGATCTTTAGGAAACTAGTTTCTTGGCCATGCAATCATTGCAATATAAGAAATTATAAGTTCTAAATTTTATATATCAGATTTTCTTAATGTAGAACACAATAAATAAATAAATGATGTAATTTACATTTCTCACATAAATATTCAAATAAGGAGAAGTGAATTAAAGAGATTTTCTAAATGCTCTGAAATATCAGAACTTTTATCATTTATAGGGTAAACTTTAAGAAGAAAATGACCAGGGACACCTGGCTGTCTTAGTCAGTTGAGCATCTGCCTCGATTTTGGCTCAGGTCATTGTCTCAGGGTCATGAGACTGAGCCCCATGTTGGGTTCTGCACTCAAAGCAGAGTCTGCTTGTCCCTCTCCTTTTGCTCTTCCCCCCTCTCTCTCTCTTTCTCTCTTTCAAATAAATAAATAAATAACGAAGAAGAAGAAAGTGACCATGTGGGACTTTTTCCTTCATTTAGACAGACTGTCCTTGAAAGTAATTACTTAGTGAATAATTTAAGGATATGCTGTTGGGTATGCAGGGTGGGATGCTGCCCTAATTTGAAGAAGTTCATCTATACTAGAATGTTTGTCCGTATGTAAGATGTCAGTGCATCAAATGCCACATTCTGTCTTTAGTCTGATCTGAGGCCTGACAATGATATCCACCTCCATGCAATACATAATGAGAGAAAAAGGGTGATAAGTTAGACCTACCAGGAAAGATTGCAGATACTTGTACTTACAAGTTAAGTGCAGGTTTTCTTCTACCTGGACATATGGCAGTCAGAAAGGACAGAAAATGTGGAGCACAATAGCACTGATGAAAATACCATTTAGGTTTCTCATCCAGATATGTAAATTGTCTTTATTGAGGATCTAGACAAGGAGTTCTATTAAAAGAAGATCAGTAGCACTGAATACATATTAATACATTCAGTACATTTGTTTTCTCATTGGTTTGATCGAATAGCTATGGCATGTACTTACCCTATTCTGCTTTATTTTACCTGGATAAATGAAGTGTGACCTCCTCTGAGTCGGTTTTTTTTTTTTTTTTAATATATTAAAAACAATTAGAAAGAAAGAAATAGAGGAGAAATAAAAAGCAATTTGCTTTATTTGAGTAATTTTCAGAGAGTGCTAATTTTGTATCTCAGTGATTCACCAATTATTTCATGTGGAATGTAGAGAAACATTTTTAATGTAAAGATTTATTTTAATCATAGATTATAAATAATATATAACATATATAATATATATTTATATAAGGCATATATAAATGTATAAAAATATATAACAACATTTCATACATTTACTACAACTTCCTTTTAAAATATATAACAACATTTCATACATTTACTGCAACTTCCTTTTAAAATAAGTCCATATAACTAAAATTAAATGGAATCAGCTTAAAGAAAAATACCACCTTTATAACAGTACAGATGGTATGCAAAAGTGATTATAATTGTGGTGTTCGTATGTACATAACCAAAGTTGTGGAAACAAGCAAGGAAAGAGCAGGACCTTGACAGTAATAATTTTTAGCTGAGATTTGGGCACAAATTTCCAGATTGTGAGCAACTGAAGCCTAACCAGAAGCAGAACCATTCAGATCTTTAACAAACTTTTGAGATCATTGGATGTCTCTTTTGGCAACCTGCAAAGAACTTCTTTCCATGGGGATGATTTCACCATGACATTCTCATCACTGGCAAACAGTGTCAAGTGCTTTTTTTACTTTTTGAAATTACCTCACTATTTTTTTGTAAGTAGGAGCAGGTAGAAGAGTATTCTCTGAATCCAGTAGGTGACATTCTGAGGGAGACTATCAGATGACTGACTTGGGGGCACACAGCACCTGGCTGGGAAATGAGAGCCATATTCCTTTCCTTCTCCGAGGGGTCTGATGTGGCATAGCAGGTAAGAGATGCCACACAATGCCCAAGGATATCCTGCACTAAAATCATTCCCTTTCTGTGATTTCAGAACAGGAGTGCTATAATAAATTTGAAGTACCCCTCACTGGCTGCTAACTTCATAGGACATTTAAACATGTGATATAGAAGCTTCCTCTGGACCTGTCTCTCTCTTTTTTTTAAGATTTTATTTATTTTTTTGAGACAGAGAGAGTATGTGCACGATATGAGGGAGGGGCAAAGGGAAGAGAAAGGGACAAGCAGACTCCCCACTAAATATGGAGCCCCACTCAGCGCTCAGTCTCAGGACTCTGAGATGATGACCTGAACCAAAACCAAAAGCTGGGTGCTTAACCGATGCACCACCCAGTTGCTCCATGGATCTGTCATTTTAAAGTGAATTACCTAATGTTATATAGATTCGCCACATCTCAAACAGGTGGATCCAGAGTCTGGATTTGCACCAAAGAGTATCTCAAGAATGCTGTTGTGCATATAAAGCAGATTAAATTTCTTGCTGGAGCTAAATAGTGCTTCTTAGCAAAGACTCGCTGGTTTCCCCAAAGCCCCTCTTTACAGAAAAGGAGAAGTAAGAGAGTTTGGACAGCATTGTCTGATAAAGGCTGCCAGTCAAGAGGACACTGGTGAATTCCTATTCAAGAGTTAATGAGATATTTGCAAACTAACTCTGTATTTTTAATTAATTAAGGAGACTGTAGCACAGCTGAGATAGAAATTATTAAGGAAATGCAGAATGCAATTCCATAGGAGAGGTGACTAAGAAGTGTATTTCTTATTCTTCCCATTCTTTGAGAATGAGAAACAGTGTAATAACTTTGTGTAAGTAGAGGGCAAAAGTTTCTAAACATAGGGAGATGACTCTTTAGTGGCTGACGCCTGAAGGACATTGCTTCTTTAATGTTTGTGCTTTTAAAGCTATGTTCATCCTTTGGCATTGGAAACAGTAATCATAAAGTCCACCAACTTGGTTAACTCAGTGACTGTTATGTAGAAATTAGTTACGTAGTGTGGAAGAAATGCCTCTGCTTAATCCAAGTTATTTTTATTTTGGTGAGCTGTACCTTTTCACAAAGACTACCTATTTAATAACAATGCAGATTTAATTATTTTACAGGTTGTCACTATATCATATATAAATATAGCATAGAATTCCAGTTTGGATCAAAGATTAAAATAAACTTAAAAGTCATGAATTAGGAGTGGGCCTGTTAATTTTTGAAAGCATGAGAGGCACGTGTTCTCTTGGGCTCAAAAATGCCAGCCCAAGTAAGTCAACAATGAGTTGGGCAAAAGGGTATCTGCTAGTGGGATATTTAAGTCAATCTGATCAATCCCCAAATATTTATTGAATATCTTCAGTGGACCCAATAATTAGCACAAATATTTCTCAGAGATAGCAGACCGATTTTTAACTGGAATGCCTATGCCGATTTGTTCATAGAGGTTTTCTGGAGAAAACCACTAAAATTTTTCTGAGTCTGAACCTGCCTTCTGTAGGAATATACATTTGAATATACTGGCAATGTCTTCCATCAGGCAATAGGAGAAATTACAACCCAGGTTCCATGAACTGACTGTCATCTCTGTCCTAAGTCAGTGATTCTCAACATTGGCTACACATTACCCTGGGCAGCTTTTAAAAATACTGATACCTTTCTCTATCATGAAAGATTCTGATTTGATTGTTCTAGATGCACCCAGATGTTAGCACTTTTGTAAAGCTTCCCGTGTAACTCTGATGTACAACAAGCGTAAGAAACATACAGACTGGTAAGAAACATACAGAGCTCAGAAAATCTCAAGTCTCCTGGGATCCATTTCTTAGCTTAGGTCTTATAGGTGTTGTTTCCGGGAAGCTGGCCTTTTTCTTTAACAGACCTGGGTGACCACTGAAGAATAACCATTTCTTTGAATTTGGTAAATGGCATTTAAATCCTTACAATGTAGTTGCCATTAAAACTCCTAAGAGGGGCACCTGGGTGGCTCAGTGGGTTAAAGCCTCTGCCTTGGCTCATGATCCCAGGGTCCTGGGATCAAGTCCCACATCGGGCTCTCTGCTCAGCAGGGAGCCTGCTTCCCCTCTCTCTCTGCCTGCCTCTCTGCCTACTTGTGATCTCTGTCTGTCAAATAAATAAAATCTCAAAGAAAAACAGTCCTAAGAAAATACATGCTAGTTAGCAGACACTGCATTTCCACACACCATTAACTCTCTTTTCAGTGACACCAAAGAAGAGTCTTATTAGTGATTCATATTTTATGCATTTATTAGCCTGACTTGTAAAACAAGTAAGTTATAATTTTAAGTGATGATCATTTCAAAATGGTGGTGACACCTGAGTGCCTTTAATCTATTTTTTAAATACACTTACTTAGCATTTACTCGATTCACTTTATTCTTCTGGGAATGCCACATCTCCAAAATAGCTTCCAGACTGTGTTAGGAAAATTTGAAATGATTTTAAAATAGACTTTCTCACTTCATGTGAAAATTGGGTATTAAAATAGAAAAGGGAAAAGTAGGTTCCAACTAAAAGATGCTTTTATTAGTCAATGAAACTGTGAAACTGTTTCCAAATCTCCGATTTACTCAGACAATAATGTTTACTATTACACAAACTCTTCCCCTTCCTGGTCCCTTACCCCATTGGAGTGTCTTGCAGAAGGTATCATGGAGAGTAGAAAGATGCATCTCCATTCTTAGAGATGCCTAGAGTTGGCATTGACTTTATACAAACTTATCATGGCTATATATTTTACCCTTAGAGCTATTTATGGCTCCTACTTTAGGCCAAACATATACTGGGCACTTCTATATGCCTTACCTCGTGCTTGGTGCAGGGGATAGAGAAATCAATAAGATACAGTTGCAACTCATATATAGCTTATAATCTAACTCTTCAATTAGTCCTGGCAAATATCCATTAAAAATTACAACAAAACACCTGGTTAGCCTTCCAGCATTGATGTGTGATCTATATTCAAAATTATTCAGATTTGCATGTAAATCTCAAATCACTTACGTTTTTCAGGTTAAGAATATATAACCAGGGACGCCTGGGTGGCTCAGTTGGTTAAGCAGCTGCCTTCGGCTCAGGTCATGATCCCAGAGTCCTGGGATCGAGTCCCACATTGGGCTCCTTGCTCGGCAGGGAGCCTGCTTCTCCCTCTGCCTCTGCCTGCCACTCTGTCTGCCTGTGCTCACTCCGGCTCTCTCTCTCTCTGACAAATAAATAGATAAAATCTTAAAAAGAAAAAAAGAATATATAACCAAGATGCAAGATGGAAATTAACTGGACAAAGTGGGAAGTCCTAGAGTAACAGTGGTGTGGCTCTTCCAGATATGGCCATCTAACCATATAATAAAAATGTTATTATATAGCCTCTTGACTAATAAAACATGTATTCACAAGAGGAGACCATAGAGCTAGGCCTGTCATTTTGATAAGTCATATCAGAGCAAGCATTTTTTTAAATATTGATCTTTACTTTGTAGGCCAAAAAACTGAACCTTAGAGAAGTTGAGTGATTTGCTAAGATCATGATGTTAGGAAGCCTGGGCTATAATCTATGCATTTCTGAACACTTTGTGTGGGGCTGTACCACATTCTGCCTCCCTGATAGAATACCTTGCGGAAGCCTTCTAGCAAGTGCAGCAATCATGTTTTTTTTTTTTACCTCATGCACTAATTCCTATGAAATTTACATATACAGAAAGCAAGATTTGTATTAATGATATAGTAGCAGGAAAATAGGTAAGTACTTATCTCCAAATTTCCCTACATGTGCGTGTTTTATCTAAACTGTTAATTTTGCCGAGGCACTATTACATGTGCTAATAAGGGCATGTGGTTATTACCAGAAGTTGATTGATAGATAGCTTGGGAGATAATAAACTTCCCTTCATGCTAAATTACTTATATTAAATGGCCATTTATTCTAATATTCTAAATACCTACCATGTCAAAATACATTAAATACCATAAATCTTTTATTAGTATTTTTTCCCCTCTGACATCAAAATTTCTGTCAGTTTTGGAAATAGATAAGAAATGGGCTCTGGCCTTATAATTTCCCCGGGCACCCAACATGATAATAGCATAGACCACATCTGAATATATACATATATTTGGATTTTGTTTGTAGGGTAAAGTAACAAAACAAGAGTTTATTCCAAAATTTGCCAATTGCATAAGTATAAAAAGGGACTGCTATTACATAAGTAATATTGTTATTCATAGATGGGTCTTAAAAGAAGTAGCACCAAAAGGGTATTCAGTCTTCACATGTTGTTATTGAGTTGGGATCTTTGACATGTGGCACCATGTTACTTCATCAGTCAGCACCAAACAATGAGAAAAGCTGCTACCACTGCCCCGCTAGTGCCGGGGAGGCATAGGCAAAAAGAGAGGAAATAGTGCTACTATTTTGAGGTGCCAATACCCATGTCAGCTAAAGGTAAAGCAAAAACAATAGCTAGTGATGACACTTTCAGATTTTCATTCTCCACTGGCGAAAAAAAGCCCGCAATCCATAGGAAGGACACAGGTGAGTTACCAACTTCACCACATTTATCTGTAACAAAAATCTCATAAGTACAATTAGTATTTGTCTTCATTCTAACCTTATATAAAAGATTTTTTAAAGCATTAATATATTTAAAATTGTAATTTTCAATGAACTATGTGGATATGTTGCCCATTCTTAAATGCTCTCTAGAAACGATGAATTAGAAACAGATATATTCCAATTATGTAAAAATTTAAGGTCTTATAGGGCAAAAATAGAAATCCTTTATCACCCACATTATCATGGGACATCAGAGTGATCCATTCTGCAATCAACCCGGATTTTCATAATTGTGTAAGCTCATTTTTTTTGTCTTGTTAACAATGATCTCTCATTTTAAAATGCTGTTTGAGTTTTCTTATCAATTATATTGGATAATATTTTGTTTTCAGGAGCCACAGTCTGGCAAGCATCTGGTCCACTGAGGGCGGTTAATAAATAGCTATTGAATGAATGAGTAAATAAAGGAATCGTGAATGAATAAATAAATTCTAAATCATTTTAACTAAAAGAATAGAATTAACTTAGCATCTAATTTTATCTATATTGATGCCCTATGAAGGTACACAAAACCTAAAGGCAATAATAATAATATAGTTTGTTTTTGATTTAAATCAAAAAGTTTTGGGGTGCCTGGGTGGCTCAGTGGGTGCCTTCGGCTCAGGTCGTGATCTCAGTGTCCTTGCATTGAGCCCTGCATTGGGCTCTCTGCTCAGCGGGGAGCCTGCTTCCCCCTCTCTCTCTGCCTGCCTCTCTGCCTACTTGTGATTTCTCTCTCTTTCAAATAAATAAATAAAATCTTTTAAAAAAAAGTTTTCATTTAGATTGCTAATGGAGGAAAAAACACAGGTTTTCCAAGTGAAAGAATACTAGCTGCTTTTCCCCCATCTGTGCTAAGTTCAAGATTATACCAAATGTAATGTGTTTATATATTATATGCATGGACATAAGTAGTATGTTTGTATAGACATGTGCATATGCATATCTACATGCATAGATATTATACACATATGTTATATGTGTCATATATGCAAAATATTCCATACTACTTACAATTCTGGCATATTCTACCAATAAGACTTCAGAAGGAAGAAAGGGAGGGAGAGAAGGAAGGGAGAATGGAAACATTCAGTCTTTTTTTTTCCCCTACTACCAGGAAGTGCAGATGAAAGACTGTTGAAGAGGGACATTGCAAATTTTAAGACAGAATCAGTGCATATTATTCAGGCTCACAAGCATATGGACTGATTTTCAGTTCTTACAGCTTTTATTAGGGCTTACTCATCATTTTCTGATTCTTTGCCATGACCTGAAAGCCCTATAGGAGCTACTGTCTGCCGCTCTCTCGGGCTCCATCTTCTGTGGCTCTCTCACTTGGTCTGTATACTTTAGCCCCACGGACTGTTCTGTTCCTCATGCAAGTTAGGGGCTGCACTCTTAGAATTCACTCTCCCTGTCACGTAGAAATGGCTTGTCTTTTTCATGTCAACTCTGAAATTTTACCTAAAGAGATGATAAGCCCCTTATAAAGTCCCTGCTGCTCACCCCTTCCTACCTTCCCTGCATCCCTCTGGCCTCGCAGACCTTTCTCTCAGGCTGGCTTCATGTTCTGGTATTGTCATCTTGTAATTGTCAGTGTATTTTCTTTAATAAGGGAACCCACATTTTCATGTTTCACTGGGCTCTCAAATTATGTAGCTAGTTCTGCTTGCTAATATAATCACTTATATTTTGGTCTTTAGATCTTTTATGATCTAAAATGCTGTTTTTTTTAATTTTTGCCTCGCTCTACTGAAATGCAAGCTTTATAATAGCAGAGACCATGTTTATAGACAGAACAGGTATGGAAAAAGTATTTTTAAGTTAAATTATAACAATTAAGAGAAGTTCGCTTTCGTTTGAATGTAATTTACCCACACTCACTACCTTAAGCTTAGAAACAGAAAGACAAAGCCTGCTCAAAATACTTGCCATTGGTAAGTGTTGAAAGATTGACTTTCCTCAGCTAAGTGTGACAACAGAATTCAGATTCACAACCAACAAATTTAGTGCAAGATGGAAATGCAGTTCAGAGTCTTCTAAGCTCTCCCAAGATGAAAGGGACAACTAAGTAATCCATAGGGGTCAGCAGTCCCTAGACACATATAGCACTAAAAATATTATAAGGGATTACTCAAGGAATATTAGCCTGAAGATTTCTACAGTCTTACAAATACAGAAATACAATAGTCTGAAGGTGGGTTGGGAAAGTACCATCAAGTAAGAATAATCAAAGGTAAGTTGTTAAAATTCCCAAACTCAAAGAAAGGAAACAATGGTTGGGTCAGTGAAAAAACAGTTCATTAATTTATTGGTGTGGGAGGAAAGCTAATTCTCAAAATTAAAATGGAACCCTACTCCACACTGTATACCATAATAACTAGGTACAATGTGGTTGGTTATTAAATATTCTTAGTCTACATAGTAATTATGTGATCTTATAGTCTCCTTCTTAAATACACTTATTAGAGTCAAAATTAATGACTACATATCTTACTCCTAAATTTTGAAGTCAAAGTAATGGTATACTCATTTTTAAAAGGACTGCCTATTTTCCCCTTCATTCCCCTATGACTACGTCTTCAATTTCAGAACCAGTCCCTGTAAATTATACCCTGACTAATTTAACTATGTCTACTAAATGCAAATGTGTATCCATGTATTACTTTAATTAACATTAGAGTTCTTTTTTTTTTTTTTTCCCCCTCAGCTCACTTGGTTGACATAACCTATAAGAAATAAAATGAGAGAATAACACCTGGTCACTCTGGGTCTACTTGTCTGTTTCTAGCAGTGAGATTGAAGCTTTAAAAGGAAAGAGTTTACAGGAAAAGTGGGAAACACAGTGGCATCCTCAGCTCAGCAAAGTGGCTAACCTTGTGTAGAACTTAAGATGTATGAGCCTATGTGTCAGTGGATCTTTGTGTAATGCCAGTGCTAGGGAATACTCTATTTGCAGGAAGTTTCCATTTGTATTGATATCTTCCCAAATTGCAGCTGAGTGCCAGCTATAGTATTGGCCCATAATAGATATTTCACTAGGTGGATAAAGACATGGACAGGACCTCAGTCCAACAAAATACCAGAAATTCGGGGGCATCTGGGTGGCTTAGATGGTTAAGTGTCTGCCTTCGGCTTAGGTCATGATCCCAGAGTCCTGAGATCAAGTCCTGCATCAGGCTCCCTGCTAAGCAGGGAGCCTATGCTCCCTCTGCCTCTGCCTCTCTTTCTTTCAGTCTCTCATGAATAAATAAATAAAATCTTTGAAAGGATACCAGAAATTTGGTACTAAAATGACAAACCTTAAATATTTCTAATGCCTGCTATCTATCCTATGGGTTCAGTTTCTCTAGTAGAACACTGGTAACTTCAGGTAGTTTGAAAGCAAGCAGATGAGAAAGGCCATGCAAACACTAATTAGAAGAAACTAACTGTAGAACTATATTAATGTGGAACAAAGTAGACTTCAAAAAAAGAAATATTGCCAGAGATAGAGAGTATATTTCAATATTACGAAAGGTTGATGACTATCAGAAAGCTACAGCAATGCTAAATGTTTATTAAATAGTGTAGTCTCAAATAAAAAAAAAAACAAAATTATATAGAATGAGCAGAAAAAAAGACAAATTGATAATACAAATATTTGAGATACCAATAAGGATATAGAAGATGTGCACAAAACTACTAACTAAATAATTTTAATTTATATTTTTAGGACATTGTGGGTAACAGCTTGGGGATGCAAATCCTAGCCAAGTGCTGATAAGCAATATTCCACAAAGCAAGCCCCAATAAATCTTAATTAACTTAAAACACACAAAACATGTTCTCTAACACAATAGAATTCAGCTAAAATCAATGATAAAATAATAAATGTAAATTAATCTAATGATAGATTAATGCTTGTAAAAATCTCATAAATCAATGGAAAAAATCACAATGTAAATTAGAATGCATGTCGATCTGAAAACAATGAAAGTATAGCAAAATTTATGAACAGTTCTGATTGCTTTGGATACAGAAACCACATAGAATGTTATCTACTCTAATAATGAGAAAGTCAGATAATTTATAAACTCATAACCTTTTCATAGACTATCAGAGAACTAGAGTCACAAGATAAATGGGTAAACTGAATTATAAAGAGTGGTAAGTCCACCTAAAGAGACCCAGGGCAAACAAAATATTTTATCTCTGCCAGAACATGGGGCAGAAGGCAGCCATCCTGAAAGTGGGTAGCAAGAAGACAGTGACAGTTTTAACAACAGCAAACACTCTTTGTATTTCCAGATGATATGACTACCATAAAATGTGTAGGAATAAGTCTAACAGAAAGCCATCCAAAATTGCATTACCAAAAATACAGAACATTAATGAGAGAGATATTCAAATACCTATATTAATGTCATAGATTGGCAGAATTAATATTAATACAGGTATTCTCCTAAAATTGATTCATGGGTTGGTTCAATAGAATTCCACTCAAAAAATTCCAAAATCTTTTGTTTTTAAAGAGATTGAGAAACTGACATCAAAACTTGCATAGGTCCTATGCTAACCAAAGTTATTTAAAAATAGAAAATAGGGGAGCCTGGGTGGCTCAGTGGGTTCAAGCCTCTGCCTTCAGCTCAGTCCATGATCCCAGGGTCCTGGAATCGAGACCCGCATTGGGCTCTCTGCTTAGCGGGGAGCCTGCTTCCCCCTCTCTCTCTGCCTGCCTCTTTGCCTACTTGTGATCTCTGTCTGTCAAGTAAATAAATAAGATATTTATTTTAAAAAAGAGTCTCTTAAAAAAAATTGAAAATAAAAAAACTAAGAAGCCAGATGACTTTACATGATACCAAAATAATTTAATAATAGTGAGACTGTAGAAACATGTTAATAGAAAATAATAAGTAGTCCAGAAATCGACCTATATGTATCAGTTGATTTTTAATCAATGTACTAAAGCACCTCAGTAGAAAAGGTTAAGATGTTCTAGAAAATTGTGCTGGATCAACTGAATATGCATATATTTAAAAAATGAATGTGAACTGTTGCCTCAAATCATGTAAAAATTAACTCAAAATGGATCACAGACCTATAGGTAAAACCTAAGACTATAAAACTCTATAATAAAATATCAAACATAATATTTGCGACTTTAGGGTATTCAGTTTTCATGCATATAGAACACATTTAAAAATCTAGAAAACTTTAAAAATGAGACATTAAACTTCAACGTTTAAAATGTTGCCCTTGAAAAGAAAGCATTTAGGAAACAAAAGGACAAGCCACAGATTGGAAGAAAACATTAGTACCACATGTATCAGCTAGAGGATTGTATCAAAAATATATAAAATACTTGAGACTAAAAAATAAGACAAACAAACCGAAACATTTTTTTAAAATGCAAAGATTTTAAGAAGGAACTTCACCAAGGAGAGACAGAGCCAGAGACAGAGAGGCAGAGGGACAGATGGAGGAAAAGGGAGAGAGATTAATAGTCAATAAATGCATGAAAAGATGCTACTTCATTAGTCATTGGGGAAGTGCAAATTAAATCTAAAATGACATGCCAGTACATATCCATTAGCCCATCACTTCCAGGATGCAAGAAGGAAAAAGTAAGTGTGTTTCATTTACATTTTATTTTTTTTTAAGATTTTATTCATTTATTTGACAGAGAGAGAGAGATACAGTGAGAGAGGGAACACAAGCAGGGGGAGTGAGAGAGGGAGAAGCAGTCTTCCTGCCAAGCAGGGAGCCTGATGCGGGGCTTGATCCCAGGACCCTGAAGGGGGACATCTGAAGGCAGATGCTTAAGGACTGAACCACTCATGTTCCCCTCATTTACATTTTAAAGAATCTTCCAAGAAGAACTGCACTACATATACTTTTGCTTACATCTTATCGGACAAAAACTTAGTTGCATGAACATATCAGCAGGAAGGGAGACTAGCAAATGCCATGTTATGGGTGGACGAATTCACAATAAGGAATAAGAGAAAAATGGACACAGAGAACTGGAGAACACCCAGTTAAGTAATTATTCCCAGACGCATGTGGACTCATGCACATGCACTTGTTTCAAAAATAATGCTTTGAAATGGCTTGAGCTTGCTTTAGGCACAATTTTGTTTGTTCATTTGCTTTGTCAGCTAGCCCTGTGAAGCTGTATATTACTGCACTTAAACAGCAGGTTTTATTTATTTATTTATTTTTAAAGATTTTATTTATTTGTTTGACAGAGAGAGCTCACAAGTAGGCAGAGAGGCAGGCAGAGAGAGGGAAGCAGGCTCCCTGCTGAGCAGAGAGCCAGATGCGGGGCTCGATCCCAGGACCCTGGGATCATGACCCGAGCTAAAAGGCAGAGACCTAACCCACTGAGCCACCCAGGTGCCCCAGACAGCAGGTTTTAAAATAAAAAGCAAAAGGACAGTGATTGGAAAAGAGAGAGAACGAGAGAGAGGGAGAAAAAAAAAAGAACCTGCCTTGGCTTTATTCTCTCCTTCTATGGGACACTTGAAGTTTTATTTTTGTTGAAAATCAGTTGGTATATCTGTGCTTTATGTGAAAAATGCTTTTCAAAGTAAAAATTGGTTACAAAGTGTACATTGATCAATCATAAGTGAAGATAGAGTGACAAATCTAGCAATATCATTTCTTGAACACAAATAGGCAAAGATCAATTTTTATAAAAGTCATTGACAAATTTGCCAGAAATTAAGTCTCAAAAACTGAAGTTGTGACACTATTTATAAGAGCAAGCCAATTATAAGATTTCTCCTTACGAAGAAAAATATACTGTTTCTTCTTTTCTTTCTTTTTCTTTTCTAATTTTTCATTTTTGTTGTTGCACATATTATTTATATATATATATATATATATACACATATATATTAACCATTAATGTTGTACAAATTCAACCAAAAAAAGTTCCACTGGTCATTTTTTTTCTGGTCATTATTATTATTTGTTTCAATTAAGGTTATTATCTTTTCATAGGGAGGAGAAGGGATATTAAGAAATCATCTGTTCTGGTTGTCAAATCCATTAAGTACACTACTGTTACATACAGAAGTGTGATGTGCTTCAGTTTTTTTAATGTGAGAAAATTGGCTGGTTCTTCTCTTTCTTCCTTGGCAGAAGTAGAATGGGTATGGGAAAGTTCTCAGTTTAATTTCCAGTTTTGTCATTGAGTATGCAGTCTCTGGGAATCCACCTAATCTTGTTGATCCTTTATTTATTCATAATTAAAATTAGTATAATAGCTCTTACTAAACAGGGTGTTATAAAATGTAACTAATTAATGCTATTAGAGTAGACCAAAATCATTAGAGAAATTGCAGAAAGAGCAAAGCATTACCTTTATTTTCATCTTTCCCAATCTTTGTGTTTCCTTACACAGCTTATTCCGGTGAGTTCTTTAACAAATTCAAAATTTGGCGAAAAACTGAAGAGTCTGTGGATGGCATACAGAAAGTGCTAGCTCTCCAACTTGCTGGGTCAGATGTCCCTATATTCAGTTCTACCCATCACAACTGTAGAACAGCATGACTCACATGAGCACCCTCATGAGGGGAATTAAAACCAATTATAGCAACAAAGACACGGACAAAATCTGGAGACTGTGACATCTGTAGAATGGTGGAAGGGATTAGAGCTAGGTAGATCAAGATAGATGAAAGGCTTTCTTAGCTTAGCTTTGCTTTGCTTTGTTTTTCTTTGTTGTATTGTGTGAAATGGGAAGTGGTATGGTCCTGGAATTACTGTGGCTTCTGCTTCTCCCCTCTTCCTGTTTGTAATAGAGGTGGTAGCACCCTTGGTAGACCAGTTCTTCCATCTTGTTTGAGGAGCAATTCCTGAAAACCTTGCTTACTGCCTATTCCACTTGCCTTTCTAATTTTGTCAGTATCTAATTCTCTGTTTCAAAAACTTTTTTTTTTTTTTCTGAAAGTAGGGAGAGTGGATTCTGTTAGGTGCAACTAAATATAATGTTCAACATGTGCAAACATCTGTAGCTATTGCTTCTGTTAATACTACTCTTAATTTACAGAAAAGAAGATTTTAGCTTGAAGAAAAAAGGTTCAAACAATTAAATTAAAATGGAATGGGCTACATATGGAGATTGTGAGTTAACCTCCTCCAGAAGTTTCAAAGCCATAGGGGCATGAAGAGATATAAAAGAGATTCCCCGAAAGGTATGAGAGCCTTTGCTGTGAACCCCCTGAAATTGCTTCCAGCACTGAGATTTGGTAATTCTATTTTTAAAACGTGCCACTAGTGAAACCCACAGGAGCTGTAAGGGGTGTGAATCATTTTATTCAGAGGCAGAAAGAGTGAAAATGAATTTCTTCTTTCCCTTTTGCTTCCAACCCATTATAACACTTGGTGATGAGCCTTCTCAACCTGTAGTTAGCAGCCAGCACTTTGCTGGGCATGATGCCTATTAGAGTAGCTAGGAATATTACTTTTCAACACTGATGTATTATCTTACCTCCATCAGGATTTTGGTTAGTTCTACTATTTGAAAAAATTTTTTCTTTAAATTTGGTTTAAAAATCATCACAGATGCTGTAGGTTTTCATTATATCAGTACATTAAATACAATGAAATATGGTAAAACAAATTTATTTTTATAAAATTTAATAGATGCAGTTATTTACATAATACACATAAGTGAACACAGACATTACACTAGAGTGAAAATTGTGGGAAAACACCCAAGGAAAAGTAATCTCAAATTAATACTCCAATTAACTGAAATGTCCTCCATTATCTGGAATCCCTTCTTGAATCATCATGGTGGACTAAGAAGTAAATCATTACAAAAAGAGATCATATATATTTATATGTGTGTGTATATATATATTTTTTCCAGAAATATTATGCCTCATGGCATTTTGTTTATTCTGAGGGAAAGCAGAGTTTGGGGCATTACGCGGCCCCCTCTACAGCATCTCCCAGGACCACGGAGGAACCTCTATCAGAGAAATCAGAGTCCTAGTGTCACATAGCGGAAGGGGAAGAGAAGGTCTGCTTTTTATCCCAATAGTTTTGCTTCTCCTGGCCATCCTTAAAGTCTGGCGTTTATGGCTGGAGGCACAGGGCCCATCCACTTCTCTCCCAGCAGGTGTGCCAGCAACTCCATCCGATCAGAGCCGAACAGCATGTAGGTTTGTTTATCCAGATGGGCCACTGTGATCGGCAGCCCAAAAGCCCCGTATTTACAGGCTGCCTCAGTGGTCTCCTTGAGCTTGTTCTTCACGTTTGGTGTTGCGATCTTTTCCAGAAGTCCCCGGGCTTGTTCTGAAGACATGCCAGCTTCTCTGCAGCAGCCAGAATGCTCTGGGGCTCCGTGATGTCTTCATCCCGTGACCAGACACGCATCCATAGTTCCCTGGACACTTACTCCAGCATCTCTGGGTGTTCCATGCTCACGGCAGTGAGGAACCTCATGGCTGATAAACTTCCTTTTTCAAGGATCACAGAGAAGAAACCTTGGGGAACTGCATGGGAACCTGGACATGCTGTCCCAGGAGCCTAACATCATTTCTCAGGTACTGGGCTTTTCTGGGAAGCAGAGCTGGTGGCTGGTTTCTACTGTCTTTCATGATCCCTGCAATGGAGCTGGGGCGCAACTGCAGGCTAATGTTCCAGATGTTCTTATACCAGCACAGGACCTCGAAGCCCAGCCAGGAGTAGGAGGACAGCACATCATAGAAGAGCTCCAGGGTATATAACACATATATATGTGTTACTTCCTGGGAATCACTGAAAATCCCCATGATCTCTCAAAGTTTGGCATTTATAGATACTTGTCATGTATTATAAACACCCAGAAAAGATATCCAGATATACTTCAAGTTCTATAATAATTAAATAAGGACATAGTTAGGCTCACTAGATCATATTTATTAATAAGAGTTGAAACAAGGGAAGATTTCTAACATTTTGATTTCTAGTAGAAAATCCCATTCCTTGACCATTTGTGATAGTGTTTTGTGGAAGATGACATGCATCCCGGTTTCAGCCCTTTATTACATCTATGGCAGTAGGACCACTTAAGCTGTACAGATTCTCTTCTGGATTCTCTTCTGTCCCTCTGGAATTTTCTCTGCCCCTCTCTTTAATTCTACTCTCTTCAGTTCTCACTGTAAGTGGATTATTCCCAGTCCAAATATCCCAAATCCCAATTACTCTGCTGAGAAACAGACACACTTTTACTTCTGCCCTGAAACTTTGGCTGCCCTGTTAAGAGTCACCACATCCCAGAGTGAAACTGATCATTTTCTCATTACTGCATTGCCCCATCTGCCCTGTGTCTGTTAGTGGCTCCATTGTTCAGTAATTAAGCCTAGCAAAGTCCTTAAAACTTGCCTGGCACATAGTGAACACTAAAAACGATTAGCTATTTGTTAATATCATTGTTGGATCCTCAGATCTCCATTTTTTGTCTTTGAGTCATTGGGCTCCTGCTTCTTCCTTTCAACCATCAGTGGACAAGTGTTTTGGATACTATGATATATCACTTACTTGTCTCTTAATCACCATCTTTCTGTAACCCCTGGGTTAAAACCGTAATTATCTCTCACTACTAAAAGCAACCATAACACTAATACACTAATGGTAGTAGCTAAGATTTATATATATAAATACATATATAATAAATAATTATACATTAAATATATATGCATATATAAATATGTATGTAAGACACTCTGTAAAGCACCTTGTTTATTGATTTCAGTCAGGACTGTGCTCAGTGATGTGTAACAAACCCAACTAAAGTGGCTTAAATGAAATATGGGCTTATTTTTTTATATGATAAAAATGTTTGGAAGTGCTAATCCAGGTCTGTCTAGTTTGCCAAGAAAGTCATCGAAGATCCGGGTTCTTTCTGTACTACCGTCTTCAAAGTGTAGCTTTTCTACTCACACAGATAAAAAGACTATTCAAGGTCCAGGGTTCTTTTGGCCTTTGGAGCATAAAGAAAACAAAGGGAGAAAGGCGAAATGTATATGCCAACTGAGTCTTCTGCTGACTCTGTTTCATATATCAGCAAACCAATAGCTTTCCTAGAAGCTACATTCAGTAGTGTCTCACAATTCTTTGGCCATACTGCATCAAATGGCCACTTCTACAGGCAAAGAAGCAAAATGATGAAGTATTCTAGCAACATTGCCGCCTTCTCCCACCCTTAAAGCTGGTTCTGTTAGAAAGGCAAAACTGGGGAATTAACATTGGTTGGGCAACAAATAGAATCTGCCACATTATCTCACTTAATCCTTGTAGCAGTGCTATTAGGTGGGTGTTCATATATCCCCATTTACAGAGAAACAAAGGGAGGGTTAGAAAATTAAGTAACTTCCCCACAGCAAGAAAATTTATCAAGTAGGTACTATTGTATTCCCAATTATAGATGAGGAAATTGAGTATCAGAACATTTAAGTACCTTGTCCAGGAGTCAGGATTCAAGCCTGATATATCTGACTACAGAGTCACACAATAGTTCTAGACCCAATACCAGGACAATTACTATGGTCTTCTTGTCCCTATTCTGTCTCTTTTCCTATGTCCTCCAGGTAAATAAATCATTCTAAAATATATTTTTGGTTGTATCTTTGATCTCCTTATGTACCCTCCATTAGCATTTCAGCAGATGCTTTCTGAGGTTCTGTGTCACAACCGTAGGCTCGTCCTTGATTCCAAACACAGATGTGCTAAAAGGCTTCTGTGAATTCTGACAGCACCCACCTTAAACACCTAGTACATATCTCTGATGCTTGACCTTAGAACTTTCTCCAGAACTTAAGGAGCTTGATTTTTCTACATGCATGGGAAAATGAGGATTAACACTGCTTATAACAACCCCTAAATTATGGAGAAAGTGAGTTAGTAGATAAATGCTCTAGCCTAACTCTTTTGAAAGAGATGATTCTAAGACCAATTTTATATGGTTCCTGTGGTGTTCTTGGGAATGTACCTTGCAGACCTTCAAATACAAGGGGCATCATTGAGGATCCATGCTGCAGGGCTCTGAAATCCATCTCCATGTATATTCCATTGGCTGTTCCCATCTAAGGACTGACAAATCTGCTCCTAGACGTCATGAGAATCCTTTGACAAACAACTTTGATTCTAACATTTCCCACAACCTTTTTGAAATTTCTTTGGAATATGTGGCAGTCTGGGATGATTTGCCCCCCCTCACTTTATCTCACATAGTAAAGTGATTTCATGTTTAATGTAGTATTGGGGTATCCTTCTGGGAGGACCCAGATTCACACAGGTCCTCAATTTATCCCTAATGGGATTGCCCACAGCAGTAACCAGTTCAATAATGCATCTGCTGTTGGACTGTTCTTTTCTTATCTTTTTTTCCTGCTCCCTCACTTTTGTTTCCCAGGATCACCTCTCAGATGAACAAAATGCATTTTTAATTTCCTAGGTTCCTTGAAGACTTTATTCCCATTTACAACTCATCTGTTTTTCTTCTGTTAATGTATCCCTGGCATGATGGCATTTAATTCAGCCTCAAATATTTATTTTTAAAAAATCAAGGTCAAATGGTTTTTATAAATACAGTTTATCTTATTACATTTTGGTACAAAAGAACTTTATCCCAATTGTATTCCTGCTATAATAAGACTTGTCAAAATAGAAGCAAGTAATTTCTTTGGAGGAGTTATGCCAGTATCTGAAAATTTTTTCTTTATTTCGTGGTCCAGGAGATGTATGCCAAGAAAGAGTGATGTATTCAATGGAACAATTAAGGCTTTAGGCTTATTCCCTAACTGCAGTAGCACTGAAAGTCACAAAAAGTAGGCTATTGTACGATTATAGAAATTGTTGTTAAGACACATGTTCCTATCTTATTGTTAAATGCCAACTAAGTTGTTATATTGGAAACATAAATGTAGAGATAGATCAGAAAGCAAAAATGCAGTATTATTTTTGTTGCTTACAACTGAGGCATATAATTTATTACATTCGAACCCTCACCATTCATTGTTTCTGGAGTATCATTTTAGATTTCCACTCTGTTCTTTTTGTTTTTAAGATTAAAGTGCTAAGAAAAGCAGAATGTGTGTTTTAAGAAAACATGTTTAACTGCCAAAAAGAGACATAAATACTTTAAAATATGAATGTAGAGGATGACTCATGTCCCGTGTGTGTGTGTGTGTGTTTTAACCTGCCCTCTCCTTAAGAGAAGTAGCCCATATGGAAGTGAACTCTGTAGGGTCAGAGTTAGTCAGTACTCACTGTGACAAATATTCCCATGTACTTAGATTCATGCTTTTTTTTTTTTTTTTTTAATGAATCACATGCTAGTTCTTTCCCCTGTTGTTGCCTGGGCTCCATCTATCAGAGTTTTGTCATAATTTCTGTGAAGGCATTACAATTCACAGTAAATATTTTGCTCATAGATTATAATAAGAAGCCAACTGTCAGCAAGAAATATTGTAATAAAACAACTCCTGTGCTTATGGCAATTTTGAGTTTTATTTAAAATTGCTGACTTATAGATAATCATTCAGTCAACACTAATCAAGTTCTCAGTATATGTAAAATACCAGAATAGACACTGTCAGGAGAAACAAAACTTCCTTGAAAAGTTGACAGTCTAACTAATGGGGCATGCCTAATAAATCAAAATGAAATATGCATGAGAACATATGGTACTTTCATACAGTTGACCTTTGGACAATATGGGTTTGAACAGTGAGAATCCGCTTCTATGCATTTTGTTTTGTTTTTTACATAGATACAGTATAGTACTATAAATATATTTTCTCTTCCTTATGATTTTTTGAATAAAATTTTCTTCTTTTAGCTTCCTTATTATAAGAGTATAGTAAATAATCCATATAACATACAAAATATGTGTTACTTAGCCCTGTAATTGGTAAGGCTTGTGGTTAACAACAGACTGTTCAGTTTTAGGGGATTTAAAATTTATACATGGATTTTCATGGTAGAGGGCAGTGGATGCTAGTGCCTCTAAGCCCCACATTGTTCCAAAGTCAACTGTGTGCATACACGTACATATGTGCAAGCAAGCATGCATAAGTATGACTATACATATGGATAACATGTATGTGTATAACCTCTCTACATGCTGAAAATTTACTGTGTGAAGTAATAATTATTCAAACGATTACTTGTATTTCACTGTTCTTTCTGACATAGTGCTTGGCATATAGTACTCGGCACTCAGTAATTTTAATTTAAAAATAAGTGGATGAATTAGACTTCAAAAAATAGAAACCAATTTTACAGGTCTCTTAGCAGATTGTACTTCCAAACTTTAGAGATTTGATCCTCTATTTTATTAGCCAGATGTGGCATGGATGACTGTAGGCTATTTTACAAATTAATTCCAACCTCTAAGAAAAAGAGTTGTACCACTAAGCTTGTTTGCAAGACTATATTCTGAAGATTATTCTAAATATTCCAAAAGATTTCAAGCATCAGACAGAAGTGCTAGAATAAGTGTTTAGAACTCTGAAGTGCTATATGAAAGGGGATCCATTTCCACTGGAATAAGTAAATTCTGGCATGTTTATCACTCATGCAGATCACAAATTCTGATGTTCAGCTGTAATTGTCTAATAATATGGCCTGCCCAGAAATAGAAAGGGGTTTTTCACAATTTAATATAAAGCACCATGGATGAAATCTGTGTAACAAATTATCAAAGTACTCTAGCAAACAGAAAAGGGTCACTAATCATTTAGAATATACTCTCACTAGAAACAAACTACATGCTCCAGATTCTGGAAATGCAAATTTGAAAGTTCATTTAAAAAAAAAAAAAGTGGGGGGCACCTGGGTGGCTCAGTGGATTCAGCTCCGGTCATGATCTGAGTCCTGGGATCCAGCCCCACATGGGGTTCTCTGCTCATCAGGAAGCCTGCTTCCCTTCCCCTCTCTCTGCCTGCCTCCCTGCCTACTTGTAATCTCTGTCTGTCAAATAAATAAATAAAATCTTAAAAAAAAAAAGGAAACAACAAACTTTCTTGGACTAAACTCTAAAGAAAATTTAAAGTTAGGGGAAGGTAAGGGATTCTCAACTACTGATGGTGGAATAGCTTATTACAGATCAATTTTCCTATTGGAACTAAAAAATTTATCCAAAAATGGTTTTTGAATGTGTTGAAAGTGTTGGAGAACTAGGGAGGTAGCCAGAACTTTAGGATTTCACATCACAGACAAAAAGAAAGTACTCAGTCAGTAAATCTGTGACATTTTTTGTTCTTCAAGGCTTTTAGCAGTATGTAAGTGGCACAGAGCTGAGACCCTAGGAAGCAGAGTAAAAGACAGCGGAAAATGATCGGGAAATTGGAGCAGAGCTTTCTAGAGGCTCACAGGGCTGAGAAAACAAGAGTTGGAATTCAGGGCCAAGCAAGAAGGAGGAGTCTGATGAAGATCTAGACTTTTAATTAGAACCCTAAAAAGACCATTCCATAGGAGCAAGAGTGAACAAGTGGATTAGGTTAGTAAACACGAAATTCCATTCAAACAAGCTCAATTCCAAACTGGATTATGTGTTCTGTTTCTGGTTTAATTGACTGTCAAAAAGCAAAATAAGTTCTCCGTG
Organism: Taxidea taxus jeffersonii; assembly: GCA_003697995.1. Lineage (NCBI taxonomy): Eukaryota > Metazoa > Chordata > Mammalia > Carnivora > Mustelidae > Taxidea > Taxidea taxus. The sequence goes on from ML103155.1 coordinate 26,734, forward strand.
GAAGAAAATAATATCAGCTAGAGCTTCAGACAATCACAATTTTTTACAGGCAATAACCTGGCATTCAGGCAAAAGTTATCAGCCCTGACAAGAGACAGGGACAAATAATACCAAAACAAGAGGAAAAGTGAAGAGACAATAGAAACAAATCCTTAGAAGATTATAATATTGACTTTAAAATAATTATAATTAACATGTTCAGTAAAATAGATGGAGAATTTCACCAGAAAAATAGAATTCGTAAAGAAGAAGTAAATGGAAATTATAGAACATTAAAACATAACAGCAGATGTGAAGAATGAAATAGAAATGTATAAAAACCTTTCATCACAGCAGAAAAAAGGATTTATTAACTATAATTTGTCAATAATAAAATAATCACTCTGAATGAGTAGAATAAAGAACTGGAAATAGAGAAATGAGTGTAAGAGACATGGGAAATGAGGAAAATGTCTAACATCAAGGTGACGGAAGTCCCAAAAGGAATGGAGAAAGGATGGTATGGAAATAGTATTTGAAAATTTCCCCAAACTTATGAAAGCGATCAAGTTAAAGATTCAAGCAGTTATATAAACCTCACACATGATTTTAAAAAAATTAAAATAAATAAGCACAGGTAGGCATATTGCAACTCCAATTGTTGAAAATTGTACATTGTGGGTAGACAGGCTATTTCTATAAAGGGGTAGATAGAAAATACCTTAGTCTTTGAAGGCCATGCTATCCCTTGTACAACAATTCAACTCGGCTGTAAGCAGCCATAAGTGATTTGTAAACAAATGGACATGGTTACGTTCCAATAAAACTTTATAAAAACAGTCAGTGTGCCAGATTTGCTCTGGAAACCATAATTTGCTACAGAAAAAAAGAAGATTTTAAAAGCAGCAAGAGGAAAAAAAAATCACTTTTAACAGAGCAACAAGACTGACCGTTCTCAACAGAAGTGGTGAAAGCTGCAAGGCAGTGATACTGCATTTTTAATTTGCTGAAAGAAAATAATTGCCCAAAGTCCAGTCCAGTCTTAAGGGTTTATGAAATGTCTCTCCAGAAGGAAGGCAAACTAAGGATGTTTCCAGCCAAACAAAAGCTATTTGTCAACAGAAGAATTTCACTAAAAGAAATACTAAGAGAATACTTCAGGAAGAAGTAAAATAATCCCAGACAGAAACACAGATAAAAAGGGAAGAGATGAAAATTACTGAACAAGATAAATATGTGGCTAAATCTGAATGGACCCTTATTGTAAATAATTAAGTAGATCTTATGGTGGCTAAACTATGTACAGAATTAAAATTCAAGGCAAAAATAACACAAGGCGTAAGACACATTAAATAGAATTAAATAGTCCAAATATGTTACAATCTTCTGGGAATTGGTAAAAATCTTGCTATATTTTGTATTCTATTAAATCCAAGACACAGGTTGTAACCTCTGGGATACCGACTAAAGAGTAAAAGGACTTTGTAAGTAACAAACACAGGGAAAAAATGAAATATTTTTAAAAATTGTGGTTAGGTAAAGAAGATAGCATAGAAAAGGGAAGAAAAGAATGTAGATCAGGGAAAAACAAATGTAAAAAAAGTAATATGGTAGAGTTAAATTCACTTAAATTATATTATATCAAATGTAATGGATAAACTACTCCAGTATAAAATAAAAAAAGACAAAGATTTCAGTGTGGATAAAAAGCTAAAACTCTAACACCTTAAATATAGGATACAAATGATAAGAAATAAAAGAATGGAAAAAGACTTGTCATGCAAATACTAACCTAAAGATAGTTGGAGTAAATATATTAAAATCATACAAATTAGAGTTTAAGGCAAAAAATACTACTTGAGATAACAAAAAGCATTTCGTATTGGTGAAGAGAACAAAACAAAACCATAAAAACTTAAATGTCATTTGTTGGCACCTAAAAATATGCATAGCTTAAAGATAAGTAGAGCAAAAATAAAGGAAATGGTGGAGACAGAGACCAAACTATAATCAGAGTAGGAGACTTTGATCATATTTTGTGAAAATTTTAGAAAAAATAAACAAAAGTAAAGACAACATATATGTGGATAATATCAACCAATTAGCAATATAGAAAATTGTATTCAACGATGAAAGAGTGCACATTTCTTTCTGTATCTACAAGCATTTACAAAAATTTACATTATGCTAAATCAGAAATCTAGTATCAACAAATTTGGGGGAAAAAAATAAAACCATTCAGAACATGTTTTCTGACCAAAGTGGAATTAAGCCAGAAGTCAGTATCCAGAAGACATCTAGAAAAACCCAACTACTTAGAAAATAAATGATGACTTTCAAAATAATTTGAGTCAAGGAAGAAATCTGAGTGGAATTTAGATTGTAGAAATTACCAAGTTTAAACTTAATAGTAACAAAAATAAAACAAATTATGGGATACTTGTAAAGTTATAGTGGTAGCTATAGCTTTAAATGCATGTTAAAATAATAAGCAGTCTAAAACTTATTTACAGAATATTCACCTAAAGAAAGTAATAGCAAATTAAATCCCAAGAAAATAGAATAAAACAAATATAAAATTTAAAGCAATGAAATCGAACACAAAATTTAAATACAGAAAAATAAAAAACTTAAGTTTGTTCTTTGAGAACATATATCAATAATGAACCGATCAAGAACAAAAAGGGAGAGGGACACCTGGGTGGCTGTCTTTGGCTCAGGTCATACATGATCCCAGCATCCTGGGATTGAGTCCCACATCCAGCTCCTTGTTCAGCAGGGAGCCTGCTTCTCCTTCTGCCTCTGCCTGCCACTCTCTCTGCCTGTCTGTCTGCCTGTGCTCACTCTCTCTGACAAATAAATAAATAAAATTTTAAAAAAAGAATAAAAAGGGAGATAATAAATCATCAACAAAAAAATGAAAAAGCATTACTGAGATGATACAGAAATTACAAGGATATAAGAGATTTTTATTAATAATTGTATATAAATAAAATAATATGCACATAATTTAAAAGTGAAAATATGGAAGAAAGTGGTGGGGGAAAACATAGAAAAGCATAACCTACCAAAACCAATACAGAGAAAAAATTTAAATCTGAATAATTCTATATGTGTTCAGGAGATTGAACACATAAGAAAATTCTGGTACAGAGGGCTTAGCTAGTAACTCCTTTCAAAATCTAAAAGAAAAATATCAATATGAACAAAATCTTTCACAAAAAAGTAGGAATCCCTTCTCCATTTCTTTTAAGAGGCCAATACAAACTTTATTACACAAACCAGGGTCCTAGGATCGAGCCCCGCATCGGGCTCTCTGCTCAGCAGGGAGCCTGCTTCCCTTCCTCTCTCTCTCTCTCTGCCTGCCTCTGCCTACTTGTGTTCTCTGTCAAATAAATAAAAAATCTTAAAAAAAAAAAAAGAAAAAGAAAATACACATAACCGAGTTTAATCAAAAGAAACCAGGAATGACTGCATTAATGTCAGATAATGTAGATTTCAGAGCAATAAAATGTCATAAACAGTGAGCAGTGAGGGAATTATATAGTGATAAAAAGTCAATCCATCAAGAAGATATAATAATCCAAAATATTTATGTGCCAAAAAACAGAGATGAAAATATGGGAAACAAAAATGGATAAAACTGAAAGGAGAAATACAATATCCAGAACTGTTTATGGAAACTTAAAACATGGCTCTCTCAAAAATGGATAGGAAAACTAGAAAGAAAATCAGTGAGGGAGAAATCAATAGTGTGATCAATCAATAGGATCTAATCAACATTTATATAATACTTCACCAAACAGCAGAATACGTATTGTTTTCAAGTACCCACAAATATCAACATAGAAAATCAAATAAACAATAGAAAAAAACAATATGAAAAATCAATGAAATGAAGAGTTGTTTTTTGGGGAAAAAACAAAATTGACAAACTGTTAGAATAACTATTATAAAAAAGACAAGAGATAACAAGTGGTTCTGGCAAAAACTGGACAGCCATAGCTTGGAGGGTTTTGTTTGTTTTTTTGTTTTGCTTTTTTTAGTGAGACTTTGGCTTTAGTCTCACATATTATACAATAATTAACACAAAATGGATCATTAAATGTAAGGCACAAAATTCTGAAACTTAGAAAATAATAATAAAAAAGAAACTATTTGGTATCTAAGACTGAGCGAAGAATTCTTAGACTTGACAATAAAAGCACAATCCATAGAAAGAAATATCAATAAATTGATACACATATCATAGACAAAAGCTAAGCAGCCAGAATATGCACATGGATAAAAAAAAAAAGTTGTTCAATCACTACTAATCAGAAAAACTCAAAATAAAAGTGGCATACTATTTTATGGCTATCAGAGGAATTTTTGTCAAAAAACTTAACAAACTAGGTGTTTGCGAGGATATGGAGACACAGAAACCCTTACATCTTTTTGGTAGACTCTAAAACACTCTGAAGAGCAGAATATTTATCTGCTATCCAGTAACATTGAAGATGTGCACATTTTTTGGTTTAGCAATTTCATTTCTGGAAATATTTGCCTAAAGAAACTTTCATCCATATACCCATGGAAGCATGAACAATGATATTCATTTCAATGTTATTTACAATATTATTTTATTTTATTTTTTACGATTTTATTTATTCATTTGAGAGAGAAAGAGCAGAAGCAGGGGAGGAGGCAGAGGGAGAAGCAGACTCCCTGCTGAGCCCAGGGGCCTGACCTAGGGGGCTTGATTCCTAGGACCTAGAGATCATGACCTGAGCCAAAGGCAGATGCCTACCCATCTGAGCCACACAGGTGCCCTACAATTTTTTTTAAAAAAGGAAACAAAATAAATGGCTGATGGATTAATAAACCATGATGTAGCCACATGATGGAATATGATACATGTAACATTTCAAATGAATGAACCAGAACGTTTTGTGCCCACATGGATTTATATAATTATTTAATGAAATAATGCAGAAGGACAACATTCACCTAAACTTTTAAAGCAAACCAAATTTAAGTCTGTGTTTATTTGATACAGAAACATATGTGTAGAAAGGTAGAAACAAGCAAGTTCAGAACTGGGGTTACTTCTGGGCGGGGAGGGTGGAGGATTAAATGGATCTTTGCTTTACCTATAATGCTATATTTTCTAGATAAAGAAGGAACAATTGAGAGGGGAAGTGAAATTTGAGTCATTATGGCAAATTATTAACATTCCTTCATCTTAGCTGGTATCAACATAGATGTTTATTATAGTATTCAACCTTCCAACTGCCCACAATATTTCATAATAAAAAAATACAAGAAGCTGGCCTGTGAGATGTTTCGTCACTAAAAGTACTCAAATATATACTTTCAAGAACATATACACAAATACACACTTAAGAGTAATGGTATGAGAGGGTCTTATTCATCAAGTATAGAGAATCTAAACAGGTATCTGTTCAAGCCCTATGAGATATATATTAGAGACTGCAAAAGTGTCAACAGAATTGGCAGTCTTTCCCAACCAACAGATCCTACAAATAGAAATTAGAATTTTCCTTAATCTGTTCTGTAAATTCATCAGCCTCCTTCATAAAGTAAAACTGTAGCATAATGAATGAAATTAGAAGTCTTTCCCATTGCATTCTGTAAATTGCACTCACCCTAGAGAAGCAGAATTTGCTTGCATTGCTCTCAACACACCAGACTGTGCTGTTAAATATCAATTATCACCAACTTGGTCATGTTTCTTATGTGAATGGACTTGAAGAGAAATCCAAATTTGGGCATCTATTGTATTATAGACTTCATTTTTTAAAAAAAACATACTAGTAGTGTAGTAATACATTCTCATTAGTGCAAGTACAAGTAATACAAATAAGGTGGAAGTTCTGCTTTGGATCTCCAAAATAATTTTTTTTTAAAGATTTTATTTATTTATTTGTCAGAGAGAGAGCAGGAGCGAGCACAGGCAGAGAGAGGCAGGCAGAGGCAGAGGGAGAAGTAGGCCCCCTGCTGAGCAAGGAGCCCGATGTGGGACTCGATCCCAGGACGCTGGGATCATGACCTGAACTGAAGGGAGCCGCTTAACCAACTGAGCCACCCAGGCGTCCCTGGATCTCCAAAATTCTAAATCAAGTTCTACTTGACCCTCCAGAGAAAACCCTGGGATTCTGAATGTCAGCTCTATTGACATAAAGGATAAAATTTTGTTGTGGGGCAGGCCTGAAAGATGATTAATAGCACCCCTGGCTTCTGTCTCCTATATGCCAAGAGCACATTTCCTGCCCCCAGCTGTAACAATCAAAAATGTCTCTAGACATTCCCAAATGTCCCGTGGGGCACTAAATGTGTTCTGACTTAGTACTACTATCTGTAGTATATCATTTGACACTTTTATTATATAGCATTTTAGTATATAGAGATTTATATGTGAATTTTTAAATACAAATTGTATACTATGTACATATTATTTTGCATCTTGGTTCTTTATTTTTCTGGTTCTTTTCATCCAGTACTATGTTGTTACAAAACTTTCAACATCTGTATCCTATGACTATTATTTTTTTTTACTATGTATTATTCCTTCATATGGATATATTACTTTCTAACCACAAATATTTAAGTTGATTTAAGTATATTCAGCCTGCTAGAAAAATTCTTCCATCTATTTGCTCCCAGTCATGCCTAAAATTAATGCCCTTCTGGTCTAGGTGAGAGTGTCTTTTGTTTTCTGTTTCTACCAAATAGAATAAAAATATGCAATACCAATATTTCAAAATGCCTTCAGTCATCTCTTAAATATTTTCTAAGTTATTTTCCATCACTATCTTATCATTGCTGATGAAGGATCCACAATGTCTAGGTATAAATTGGCTGTGGGTTTCATTCATGCAGTACCTATCACAGTCTGCTCTTCTTCCTTAGGCATTTTGAGGCTAAGCATTATTGCAACTATAAATCACCCATTCACAAACTCATTTCCCCTGAAAGGGCCTAAGATCCTCTCGGGTGTCCTGTATTTGAGAAAACATTGATCTGAGCTGCAAGCTGTGTGGCAAAGTGGAAAAGATTCTAGATCAGGAGCAAAAAGAGCCAAGTTCTGCTCTCATATACCCTAAGCAAGTTCCTTTCTACTCTGAACTTATGTGCCCTCATTGGAATAATAACGACTTGAGCAGGCTGGTTTTCAGGCTGAAGCTCTGAGATTTCATGACTCCTTTTAGGTTGTAAGACCAAAGCTTTGTGTAGATTTCATTCAGCTGGCCGATAATCATCATATTGTGCATTCCTTGTGCTCTCTGGGTAAACGAGGTACAACTGGGAGTTTGAACAGTTTCCTGTGTAATTAATTAAATAGCCTATGATGAAAAATGAAAATACATTTTATGCCTACTTAACTAAAGTATTAAAAAAGATTTTGGGGGTGCCTGGGTGGCTCAGTGGGTTAAAGCCTCTGCCTTCCGCTCAGGTCATGATCCCAGGGTCCTGGGATCGAGCCCTGGGTAGGGCTCTCTGCTCCGCAGAAAGCCTGGTTCCTCCTCTCTCCCTGCCTGCCTCTCTGCCTACTTGTGATCTCTGTCTGTCAAATAAATAAATAAATTTTAAAAATAAATAAATAAATAAAAACGATTTTGTCTCAAGCAGTCAATAGCACCTTTTATTAGTCAAAATGTCCATTATGTATATGTATATCAAATCATCACATTTTACACTTTAAATACATAGTCCTCAATAAAGTTAAAAATGCCCATTATTTCCTATATCATGGTATGAATAATTATTTCGCTATGTTAAAACCATGTGGATGTCTTAAGAGTTGAATAAAATTAATCATCCATTTCATTTTTAATGAACAGAAACCTGGTTATTTTGTCTAAATTCAATTAACCAGATATTTTGTAAATCACTTGGGTTAATGGTGCAGGCAAATTCTTATGTCAGTTGCAGAGCAAGGTCTTTCTTTCAAAAACAAAAATTTAGGGACCCCCTGGGTGGCTCAATTAGTTAAGCAGCTGCCTTCAGCTCAGGTCATGATCCCAGCGTCCTGGGATCCAGTCCCACATCGGGGTCCTTGCTTGGCAGGGAGCCTGCTTCTCCCTCTGCCTCTGCCTGCCACTCTGTCTGCCTGTGCTTTCTTGCTCTCTCTCCCTCTCTCTCTGTCAAATAAATAAATAAATAAATCTTTTAAAAAATTATACTAATTAAATACTGTTAACTCTTTTCTGCATCTTATCAAGGTCCATGGTGTTAGACAATTGGCAGGCCATAGCAATTATCCCATTCTAACAATATCATCTACGGTATATTTAGAAAAAAGTGTTCCTAGACAGTCCCTTAGGCTAAAGTGATCAGAAATTTGATACTGTAGTCCCAAACTCTGAACACAACTGATTGAACTACAAGAATAAAAAAACAGCTAATCTATAGACTGGGAAATGACAAATCAGAGTCTGGATGGAAAGAATCTTCCTGATCTGGGAGTGATGATCAATTACATCAGTGAGATCCTTTGTTAATGGTGGCTTGCATTATAGATAGAGAAGAATCCACTGGAAGTTGAATAGAATGGGGAAAAATGCAAAAACAAGAAAGTATGTAAATAGCAAGGTAAGAGCATCCAGCAAGAAATTAAAACAGCAGGTAAATAGAAGTCATAAAGTTGAGAAGATAATTTCCAAATGGGAGGTTATTTGCAAAATAGAAACAGAGATGAACAAAGTTGCTATGTGACTGAAGGATCCAGAGTCTTTTTTTTTTTTTTAAGATTTTATTTATTTATTTGACAGACAGAGATCACAGGTAGGCAGAGAGGCAGGCAGAGAGAGAGGAAGGGTAGCAGGCTCCCTGCAGAGCAGAGAGCCCAATGTAGGGTTCGATCCCAGGACCCTGGGATCATGACCTGAGCTGAAGGCAGAGGCTTTAACCCACTGAGCCACCCAGGCATCCGGAAGGATCCGGAGAGTCTTACCAATGAGAAGGCAGTGAGCGAGACTGAAGCCCAGAGTGGATTCTGTTCTTAAATCGGATCGCTCACAGTGGAGGCTTTTGAGATGCTAGCTGCACACACTTGCACTGAGTTAGGTAAAAACTGGTACGCAACATATAACATATAATAGAAGAGAGAAGAGGCATGATATCCCAGCAAAAGCTACCCAAAGCCTCAGCTGTGTTTGTCCCATCCTATTTCATACCTTCAGGCTGAGGAAAAGTATCTAATACATGAATAAACAGCCCTTATACATGGCTTATGCTGGGAATCAACTTCAGAGTAGGAAGCAAGTCAAGGAGAAGTTACCCCACACTAAAACAAAATAAGTGCAGTTTCTAAACAGAGCAGCCCACACTACACAGAAGCAAGGTCAAAATAACTAGTCTAACAACTACACTGATAGTATTCTCCAATAGAGAGAAATAGATATGATAGCTGGTGAAGCCAATCTAGAATAAAAAATAGGCAAAGAATTAGACGAAAATACCCCATAAATGTTTCATACTAGAGAAGTTCTTATTAAGTAACTAAAAATAAGAGCTCCAAGACAAAATAATTTAAAAAAAAATAACTTCAGAGCTAAAATACATTTAGGAGTAAGAATATATCAGAAAATCGGGGAGTGGTGATTGGAGAAAGTAGGAGAATGCTAGTTTTCTAATATTTTTATAAGGAAATTAAGATAAAATTGAAATACAATTTAAAAACAACATTAATATTAATTTCTCAATGTTTTCAAGTTACTTTTTTAAAACTGTAGAGGGATTATTGAGAGGGATTATTGAGAATACTTTGTAGAGTGAATAATTTTTTTTGATATTCTATTCCTTCTATTTCTTGAGTTTCTTTAATTGCTTTTTACTTCAAATTTAATATTTGCATGAAATTAATTCTGTTAATTAGCACTTACATGATGATGTCATTTTTACAGAGTTTTTCTGATTTTTGTAATGATGGATCTCTCTTCATATAAATATAGATATTTAGAATGGCATTCACCTAATGGTAGTAATAGTTATTTCTGAAGAGTAGAATTGGTTTTTGTGATTTTTAAATTTTTTCTACATCCCTTTAATTCTTTAATGAGAGAATGCACCAGTTTCACAAAAATAATAAATTTATTTTAAAAAAGTAATCAGGCAGCGTGTGGCCCAAATCCTGAGATGAAGCATACAAATATCTCATTTCCTTTTTCTGTAGTTGTGATCAGAGATTATTCCAAGTAGAACTAGATAGTAATGCAAAAAGTCTTTGGTCCTTTAAATAAATAAATAAATAAAGTCAAGATATTTGCACATTTTCTCACATCATCATCAAAACCTAAAGAAATGGAATTTCAGTTAACTCTCTGCTACAAATATTCAGCTTCACTTTTTAACTCCTTAAATTTGGGATTCATTATCCTCTTTAGAAGCTAAAGAACACTACAGATATTTTCCAAAGGAAAAAGAGCCTCTCCCCACACAAAATATTTCATACTGCTTGAGGGGGTCCTTGGGACTTGTGGAGTTTAGCTAGTGGCACCAGAAGACAATCGCCTCTGTGTGCTCCATGTCTCTGCAAGTAGTGGCATTCTGGTTTGCAATGTGGACTCTGCCACCCGCTCCTCGTTGTTTAGGTAGTATCATTTTCATGTGCATTTCCACATATCTGAGGATCCACATTATAATCATAAGCATGAGATTCATACGTCAAGAACAACACAAAGGACCAAAAACTAGAATGAAGATGTGTTGCTGATAGAAAAAGAAATGATCCTGTATAAGAGCATAAATCAGTGAAATTATCCTCTGAGGAAACACATGAAGCTTTATAAATCACACACACACACAGATGCTGAGATGATCAAGGACAATCACTGAACATGCTTTGTCTTCAAGAATCGCAACATCTCAAGATAGAAAAAAAAAATCGAAATTGAGAACAAATGAGTTTGACTCTACATCTTTGCTACTGCAGAGTTGCTGTCTGCCACCAAATCTGTATTTTTCCACTCCAGATTCAAATTCCCCAGGTGACAGCAATTCTGTCATTTGCCTCAGGAGATGAGTCTATCATCTAACACTGCCAGCAAGATGTTGCTGAGAGTAAGCCTAACTGTTTCCATTATTTTCATCCCATTACTCCTAGTTATCCCCTATTGGGCTATTCTAAATACTGTAATTCCATTCTCATCTGTTTTTATTTCTTTCAAATATTCACAGGCTATCATTATTTCTCCCTGTATTTGTCCCTAAGCTCTTTTAATCTTTCTTCATAAGTAAGCCCCTCCATCATTTTTTTCCCTCTGAAGACATAGTTGTGAGTATAAGGGGGACTTTCATTTTTCTTTATTGTATGGGGGAAAATATGGTCCATTTATAAAAGTTTCCCAGGAGATAAATCACCTAGATCCTGGGGAGTTGGAAGGTTTTGACAATGCATTACTTGCTCTGCTGATGATGCTTGAATTTGGGGGCTATTCTCATAAAATCAGTCCCAATGGAACATTTGACACAGCTTGTGGTGTTGAAAGTATTCCAGAGAGTCCCTCATTAGCTAGCTTTGTCAACACTCATTTCTGTGACCCATGTAAGTTGCAGTGAGATCACGAGGTCCAAATTGGATACCAACAAGAAATTCATGAGATGTATCACTAATGAGAATGGAAAGTTTATTGGGCAGTGATGAGTTCAGTTTCAATTATTCAACTGTTTGTCAGTCTGCCCTGACCAACAGTTATTCATAAAACATATTCTTTGCACCTAGGATGCATCCATGATTCCTCCTCACACTTAGAAAGCTCTGAGACATGGTATGGATGGTGATAAACTAATGCTTTTCATGCTCTCTGAGCTAGAAGAAATCATTACTCTTCAACTTTCCAATTCAAATTAAGTCCTGGGGCTTAGCTGCATGTGTATCAAGATGGTGCAGAACTCCCCTGTGACAATAAATTGAAGAGCTTCCATCTGTAAATGAACACTTCATCCCCCTCCATATTGTACTCAGTTGGATCACAGAAGCAGATAAGCTATTGGTACCATGGTTTCCCTGAGTTAACTCATAACCCACAATGTAACACAGGTCTTTAGAATAAAATGTCCTTCAAAGCCCAAACCCAACAAGAAAAGAGTATTCTGAAGAGAAAAGTACAGCTCTTCAAAAGGAAATAAAAGTGGAATTCTTAAAAAAAAAAAAAAAGTGATAAAGACATTATTCATCATTCTCAACTATTCCTCAACATTTTCTTTCATCTTTCATGAGCTTTTCTAGGACACTGAACTACAGATTCTCCTCCTTGGCTGGCTAGGTCTTCTGGTGGTTGTTTTGTTTTGTTTTTCTACTTTACTCACTACTTTTCTTCTTCTTATTCCTCTAAATATGATTCCCCAATAACCTTTTCCTGGACTGGAAGTTCAATGGGGATTTCTCATTCTCTCATTGGTAGTTTATACTCACTTTCATTTAATCAATTAGCTTTATATAAGTGATTCCCAAATCTCTAATCTGTTCCTTGGGTACAGACATATGTATCTAATTGGTTTCCGGAAATCCCCTGAAACTCTCACAAGCAACTCAAATGCGGAACAGCTCAAACTGAATTAAACATCCCCATCTTTCCTATTTTTGCTCAGTGGCTCCAGTTTTTCATTTATCGCATTCCAAAATCCTAGTCTCATCTCTGAATTTTCCTTCCTTCCCTGCTTTTCTTTCTTTCCTAAGATACCAATTTGCTGCTCAGTCCTACTTAATTTCAAAAGCAAGTCCTTCAATACATGTCTCAAGGTTTACTAAATGTGCTTCCCATTCTATCTCACCACATTCAACCACTCCTTGCTCAAACCAAAGTCTTTTCCATATATGTTAATATGTGACATGAGAAAAGATTTTCATTATCGAGTAGAAGTTGACAAATGTAGACTTAAGATATTTAACTTCAGGAATTCTTAGAGTTCTTAATACCATAATAAAGATTGTAGGATAGAATATGCAGTGTTTACTAAACTTATCAATAATGGAATCCCTTCTTGAGAAAACAAGTTCAATTTGGAACATAGAGCATGTTGCTAGATTTATCTAACTAAACTATTTACCTTCTAAAATTCAATTTCAATAAAATTCATTTCTAGAATTCTCATTCTGAAATGTATTGTTTTTCAAAATACAATACCAACAGGTTTATCCAGTACTATTTCCTTTGCATACTTTGATGAAATCAAAGAATTAGTTAACATTCAGTTGTTTTCCCAACTCCATACCATCACTTATAACAGACTTTCCAAATAATTTTTCTTCCTTTTTTCTCCTCATTCCATTCTATAACTTTCTTTCAAAATGTATCTATCCTTCAAAACCCATGTTAAAGACCACTTTATATAAGATACTTCCTCAAAGGAAAATTTTTTGAAAGAAGAACAACTACTAAATTCATTTGTTTTACAAGAATATTGTGTATGCACATTTACATGTGCTTTTGTGTATTTTCTTCCCCTAGGTAACTCCAGTTCCTCTTATGGCCTAAAATGTGTATTACACATTTTTGGATCTATAATGTCTTCTCAAAATATGCAGAAGAATCATTTGATAACATTAAAAAAAACTCCATGATATGTTTGAAGCATTTCCTTTAAAATGGAATAGTGTGAATTTCCTTTAAAATCCTAATGAGGAGTACCTAGGTGGCTCAGTCGGTTCAGTATTGTACTGGATATCCTAGCCAGCAGAACAAAACAGAAAAAAGACATTTTAGTCATAAGAATTAAAAAAGAAAAAATAAAATTTTTACTATTTGCACATGATATATTAATCTTCATTGAAAAATCAAGAATTTCCATATAGATCATTGAGAGGCATTCCACAGAAAAACAGACATATGAGTAGATCTGTCTAAACAGATCTCATTTTTTATGGCTGATAATAATTCATATATATGTGTATAAATATAATTCATATATCCTCTTATCCATTTTATCCATTCATCTATTGATGGACTCTAATCTATGTCTTGGTGGTTGTAAATAATGCTACAATAAACATAGGAGTTCATGTATCTTTCAAGTTAGTGTTTTCATTTTCTCTGAAATAGAATTATTGGATCATATGGTATTTAGATCTTTAATTTTTTGAGAATCATCAAGATTTCTTAATTTTTTTCTGATAAGAATTTAAATTGGAATGATTGCTTTGGAAAACAATTTAGAATAATTATATAAAATTGAACATTCTCATATCCTACAATCAGGGAATTCTCAAGATACATACTCAGGAAAGTCTCATAAACACACAGAATTATACAAAATTATAATGTTTATAACAGCAACCCAAATACCCAATGAAATCAGTATAAATAAGGTTGTTATATATTTGGGATATTGTGCAACAGTCAATATTTTTTTAAGCTATAGGTATATGCAACAATATGGAGAAATATTAACATTGCAATAATGAGTAAAAAGTTAAGTCCCAGTGGATTAAAAGCAGCCTCTCTCTCTTTTTATTGGTAAATATTAAAAGAAATTAAAGAATATGCTTTTTGGAATACATATATATGATGAAATATCATAAGAAAAAGCAAAGAAAAGACTAGAGATAGTAGTTACTTCAGATGGGGATGTAGGAACGCAGATAGGGAAAGTCACAGAGAATTTCATGAATTGAGGATTGTTATTAACCTAATCCTGCTTAGCTGTGTTTAAAATGAACAAACAAAAGACAGGAATTGTAAATGGATAGGATGGTTAAGTGAAGGAAAGTCCTTTAAGGTTTGGGGCTTGAGCAACTAAGTGGATGATCATGCCATTTATTGAGCTGGAAAAGACATTATTTCATTTTGATTTTGTTGGGGAGAAAAAATAATTTAATAATTTTCTCTCTGTCCTTCTGAGGTTTTATCTGAGACCCCTGTGAGAAAAGAGACTCACAAAAGGAAAACAAACAAATGTATTAACATGTAAAGTTCATGTATACATTAGAGACACCCAGGGGAAAATGAATAGCTCCCCAAGGTGGCTTAGACTTCAGTATTAAATACCTCTTAATAGGGAAGGGGAAAGGGAATGTAGGCCTCTTTAGGAAAGTGTAAATAATTTTTAGAAAAGATAACTAAGCCTTTAGAAAAATGGACGGCAGACATGAGAGTCCATGACAGAGTCTGTCTGGGTATGTGGTGTTTTCTAGTCTCCTCTGCTGTCATGGATCACATCTTCCTGTTGACAAAAACTGCTGGAGAGGGGATTTATGACAATCGAGTTCCTTTTAGAAGAGCTGTCTTTAGACAGATAGGGAGATCAG
Organism: Taxidea taxus jeffersonii; assembly: GCA_003697995.1. Lineage (NCBI taxonomy): Eukaryota > Metazoa > Chordata > Mammalia > Carnivora > Mustelidae > Taxidea > Taxidea taxus. The sequence continues at coordinate 41,963 of ML103155.1, forward strand.
AGAAAGCCTCTCCATGCCTTCGTTGTTTTTCATGTGCCTCAAAATAATCAATATACAAAGTGGCATATTTTGAGGTGGCATGTCTTGAACTCCTATAGTCCTATTTTGGATTAGCATATTTTGCTAGTTTTCAAGTTGAGTATGAAACATCCATGTGCAGAAATGAGAAATTCAGAGTGGCATTAGAGCTTACATAAATATAAAGGACATGGAGGAGTAGCTGTCTTTGTCTAGATCCTTATCACTTTCTGTGCCTGGTCACACAACTAGACTACATGTTCCAGCCAGCCTTTGAGTTGGATAATAATTGTATGAACAATGTCTAGCCTGTGAAGTTTGAGTGGAAATGTTACAAGACTCCACTACTTCCTTCCCCTTCCTGAGCCTCCAGAGATAACCGAGAGAACCAATATCTTATGATCACTCTAAGGAGCAAAGGCAGGGCTCTTGAGTGGCTCAGTCCATTGAGCATGTGACTCTTAATTTTTGGCTCAGATCATGACCTCAGGGTTGTGAGATAGAGCCCTGAATTGGGCTCCACGGTGAGCACGGAGCCTGCTTGAGATTCTCTTCTTCTCCCTCTGCTCCCTATTCATTCTCCCTCTCTCTCAAACAAACAAATAAAAAAAAGGAGCAAATGTATCTACAAGTTATGCCCTCCATAACAGTTATGTGATCATGAAATAAATTTCTTGAGTGTTTGAACTATTTTATGTTTTAATGGTTTGAACCATTATATATATCTTATAATATATATCATATAAATTAATATATATTAGATATATTAATAAATTGGTATAGTAAATATTAATATAAATATATAAAAATCACCCATAAATTGCCTGCCTTGAATAGTTATGTGACCAAGAAATAAACTTGTTTGTACTCTTTTATATTTTGGTATGTATTATATAAATAATATACACATAGAATATAGATATATATTATAAAAATTTTATATAGGTATATTAATAAAGTGGTGTTAGTTATTAATGTAAATATCTAAATATTTAACACATACTATCTGTGCGTTAAGTGATTCAATCTACCCCATCTAACACAGGAATTAGCACTGTCACATGAAGAGCTGCTTTAACAAAGTGATAGAATATGTAATCATGAAGAACTTGTTGGACAAGGTAGAGCAGAAGTAGATTTCACAGTCTAGAAAGATGGGGACGTGTCTGGTAAAACTGTCACCTACAGTCATTTAGAAAGGGGATCACGTGCATCCTGAGTCTGTTGCTCAGAAGCAGCAGGATGAACTATGTCAGAAGATTGGTTGCTTATTGGCTGCTTTTTGCTGCTTATAACAAGTAATTACAAGCAAAGGTATGCAAATAGAAATTAAAGAATCCATAGGGCGGAAGAAGCCAGTTTCTTGCAGAGTGCAAAGAATAGGAGACAATTTAAACGAGGCCCATTAAGACTTCTCAGTTTAAAAAAAAAGAAAGAAAGAAAGAAACTCAGACTTGTGGCAAAGATAGATTAAAGTTGTTTTGTTTCTGCCCATGCCTTTTGTTTCAGATAGCCTCAAGGTAAGTGCCATTAATTTGAGAGAAAGAGGCATGGGACAAGGGAGAAAGAAATATGGAGGATACATCTAGGCAAAAACCTAAGACAGGGTTGCTGCTACCTAGAACCCCCTAGAAGCAAATAGATCAAAAGTCTGCCAAAGTTTTTAAGAGAGTTTTATTGCCAATGCAAAAGCACAAGCTTGGCCTAAAGATGCCTTTTACTGTTCAAACCATAAAACATTCCAAGAGCTCAAAACTTGCATCAGTAGCAAGCAGGCTGCAAAAGATCCATATGAGCAACTATGTGCGCTTGAGATGTGGCCAGGGGAGAAATAAGCAAGGAGAACAACCCAGGGGAGGTTTCTCCCAGAGAGCAGAGGGAGGGTGTGATGGCTTCAGTCAAGGAACTTCCTCCACTGCCAGGGAACCTCACTATGCCTGTTCCCAGGATCCCATCACGGCAATGGACCAGACTGATGACTTTTTTGTATCCTTCTCTTTTTTAAATGGGGAGGTTTTTGTGTGTGATCATCGTATCTCTGTTCCACCACAGCACATGAAATATGTCTACAGGTTCCCAACCAGGGGTGATTTGGCAATATCAAGAGACATTTTCTGGAGTCACAACTGTGTGGGGTGGGGGAGGCGGGGTGTAGGGGAGGAGGATCCAGGGAGGGGGCTGCCACTGGCATTAGTCAGTAGATGCCAAATATGATGCTAAATATCCTACAGGCCATCCCCTACATGAAGAACTACCCAAACCCATTTGCCTCCTTGAATGTTGCCCTTTGTATCTAGATGGGGCTGTATGACTGAGGTCTACTTGGCAGAAATTGAACAGAGATGATGTGCGCTGCTTATTGGCTCACAATTTTAAGACAGTAGGTGTGTGGTTCTTCTGCTATGCTGCCTAGATAGACAAAACCTTAACTGATGATGAATCCACCAAGTGAAAAGAGCCTGAGCATTTCATTCACCAGCCACTGACCAGAAACACTGCTTTAGAATGAGCAAATATAGATTCAGTGTCTTCTTACTATAGTAGTACTGCCTACCTCAGTTAAGATGGTACTTTACAAGGGCACCTGGGTGGCTCAGTTGGTTAAGCATCTGCCTTTGACTCAGGTCATGATCCTAAGGTCCTGGGATTGAGCCCCACTTCAGGCTCCCTACTCAGTAGGAAATCTTCTCCCTCTCCCTCTGCCCCACCCCCTGCTTGTGCACTCACTCGTGCGCGCATGCTCGCTCTCTCTCAAATAAATAAAATCCTAAAAAAAAGATGGTACTGTAGAATCTGTATTTCAAATAAGATAACACGCGAAGGCCTAAGACAAAATTGGCTCTCACTAGACATTTTTTCTCTATTCATCTGAGTGTATTTTTATTCACATAAATGTTTAATGTACTTAGAATCATGAGAATGCTATCTACATACACAAGTAAACAGCACCGCCTTTGACTTTAAGGAGCTCACAGGCTGCTGAGGAAATAAGATGCTTAAAATAATAACCAACGATACAGGATAAGGAGTTCAGCAAACACTGGTCTTTGGATGTCATCGCTTTGTCCATGTAAAGCTTCTATACCCAAGGGTAATTATAATCTTAAGTGCCAGCCATAATTTTTGCATATTAAACACAACCATTTTTCCCTCATCCCATGTTGGTTGGAGAAAGAGACATTCTATTCAATAAAAAGGGAAATCAAGTAAGAGGAGAGAATCTGCTGCTTATTCAGAGTGTACTTATCTAACTAAGGCAACTGATTTTGGAAGCTGTTCTTCTTACCTTAAATGATGGGGGCAGGGATTCATGCTGAGTAGGTATAAAGGAACCATCATGGGCTGAAGTTTCAAAGAGGACATGATACGTCCAAATTTTGAGAATGTGAGTGTCCCAGAATAACTAGGATGAAGTTAAGATAATGCATGGGGCGGGACGCCTGGGTGGCTCAGTTGGTTAAGCGGCTGCCTTTGGCTCAGGTCATGATCCTGGCGTCCTGGGATCGAGTCCCTCATCAGGCTCCTTGCTCAGCAGGTAACCTGCTTCTCCCTCTGCCTCTGCCTGCCACTCTGTCTGCCTGTGATCGCTCCTGCTCTCTCTCTGCCATAAATAAATAAAATCTTAAAAAAAAAAATTAAAAAAAAAAGATAATGCATGGGGCATAGCTGCTCAGTTTGGCCAGTAATCAACAGAACAACAACGACAACAAAAGTAGAAAACTGCAGTCATTTTGCAGATTATTTATTTATTTTAAGAATTTCTTTATTTTTTCGACGGAGAGAGACACGGTGAGAGAGGGAACACAAGCAGGGGGAGTGGGAGAGGGAGAAGCAGGCTTCCCACTGAGCAGGGAGACTGATACGGGGCTCAGTCCCAGGACCCTGGGATCATGACCTGAGCCAAAGGCAGATGCCTAATGACTGAGCCACCCAAGTGCCCCCATTTTGCAGTTTTTAATAATTCCCACTTACTAGGCACTTGAATGACCTAAGTACTGGGCTTAGAGCTTCACATATAGTATCTTACTTAAACTGCAACATGATTATCATTTATTATCCACTGCATTTTTACAAAGCAAGAAGATTGGGGTTCAGGAAAGGAATATGATGTTGAAACTCACACACCTAGTATAAGGGAGAACAGGGAGTCAAAGAGATCTCTGTGACTCAAGAAATATTTTGACCTACATAGTCAAGCACTAGTGATTTGAAATGTCCCTAAGTAGAGGTCATTAGGCAGAAAGCACAGTGTTGTGGAGAGAACACGTGACAAGAATTGGTTAGAACCTGTCCCTTGTAGCTATTAATACATAACAGACTACTACATAACAGACTACATAACAGACTACTCTAACACTTAGTGACTTTAAAAATATTTTATTAATTTTTATTTTGCTCAGAATCTCATGGGCAAGTAATTCAGGAAGGGCTGAGTTAGGCAGTTTGAATCTGAACCATGTGGCATCAGCTGTTGGCTGGGATGAGAGAACACACTGTGAAGGTCTCTTCAAGCACTCATCTGGCATCTTGGCACTCTTTGGCCTCTCTCTCTCACTACATGGTATTTCCACACTACCTAGGGCTCTTCCAGCATGGGCAGACACAATTCTTATGAGGTTGCTGAGTTCTAAGGGGTAGACATATGAAGCTTCCCCAGTAGCTAAGGGCTATGCTTAAAACAGGTATAGCATCACTTCCCCCATATCTTTAAGTCAAAGCAGTACAGAAGCTGCCTGGATTCCTCCTGAGAGAGAGGTAACCAGGCCACACTGCAGACAAGCTAAGAAGGAGATAAGGGGCACCTGGGTGGCTCAGAGGGTTAAAGCCTCTGCCTTCAGCTCAGGTCATGTTCTCAGGGTCATGGGATCAAGCCCCGCATCGGCCTCTCTGCTCAGCAGGGAGCCTGCTTCCTCCTCTCTCTTTGCCTGTTTCTCTGCCTACTTGTGATCTCTGTCTGTCAAATAAATACATAAAATCTTTAAAAAGAAAAAAAAAAAAGAAGAAGGAGAGAATTTGGCTACTATCTTCTGCAAAGTCACCATGCATCACAGATATTCCCTAGAAAGCAGTGGGACAGGACACATAAGATCCCAGGACAATACAGGGGCTCCAGGGTGGCTCAGTCAGTGAAGCATCTGACTCTTGGTTTGCGTTTGAGTCGTGTCATCAGGGTCATGGGATCGAGCCCTCTGCATTGCTCAGCATGGAGTCTGCTTGAGATTCTCTCTCTCTCCCTCTACCCCACCCCCACACTCATGCACTCTCTTTCTCTCAAATAAATAAGTACGTTTTTAAAGAAAAGAAACCAAGACAATACAAGGGAATCACCAGACTAAAAATACAGGTTTTCCTGACCAAAGACACCTCTCCTATCCGGTAATGCCAAGACATGCCCAAACAAACAAACAAAAAGGGATAAAGTAGAGATTAGTTTAAAAGGCACAAGTGGCTTTTAAATGTAGGAAGACATGTACTTCCGGAAGTGGGCTTGACGAAGTCATTTGAATGTACTAATTATATCAGCACTCACATGCCAAACCCAGTTTTAGGTGCTGAGGATAAAAAGATTTTAAAACACAATTCCTTCCGTCAAGGACCTCATAGTCCAAAGGGGGTATTATGACCCTTTTAATCAATATTTTCTATCATCACTTACTCAAGGCTGAAACTGTGGAAATAAGAAGGAGGAAGCAAAATAGAATCAGGACAGGGAGAATTTTTGCCTTTAAAAAGCTGGGTTAAAAGAAGAGTGTGCTGATTCCTTGGTAAGTTAATATCGTGTCTTAAATGTGAATCCCATCTAAATTAAATGTAATTTAAACACTCATATATTTGCAAGTTCAGGGTGGGCAAAATGTGGTATTTACAGTAACACTCATTCCCTTCCCTCATGAGTCCAAGTGTGGCTTTAGTCATCTCAATATGGTGCTCCAGGTAGCCATTCCCAATCTATGAAGTTACGGTGCAATAGGAAACCTACTTGCCATCACGTTGGTGTGAAGAATTGCTGAATTAGGGGCACCTGGGTGGCTCAGTGGTTAAGCCTCTGCCTTTGGCTCAGGCCATGGTCTTAGGGTCCTAGGATCGAGCCCCACATGGTGCTCTCTGCTCAGCGGGGAGCCTGCTTCCCCTCCCTCTCTGCCTCTCTCTCTGCCTGACTCTCTGCTAGCTTGTGATCTCTCTCTCTCTGTGTCAAATAAATAAATAAAATTAAAAAAAAAAAGAATTGCTGAATTAAAGCTTTTGAGCCTAAACTCTGAGGTGACAACTGAACACACCAAAGGCAAATCCCCACTTGGTTAGTGTATTGATGCTCATAGTAAATCACCTAGAGATCTTTTAAAAAAACCTGTTGCCCAGCTGTAACACAGAACAATTAAATACAAATTTCTAGGGAGAACTTTTTTTTTTTTTTTTTTAAGTTCTGGAGACAATGTATACAGCCAAGGTGTGACCCACTGTACCTAAATAAGGATTGCATCCTTAAATTTCTGGATACACTAATTATACAACAGGCCCTGAAAGGGGGGCATTTGCTGATTAAGGCATTGCCAGATGACTGGGTTTTTATTCCCAGTTGGTTTAATCTTCCAACCAATCTCCAGATGTAGACTATCTCACACTTGCTTCCATGTTTATATGCTGATAAACCCTCAGAATTAATTGGTGCATTACAATCAGAAGTTTGTTCTGTTCTTGATCCTGTTAATTTTTCATTTTACTTTAAGCAGACTAGGGCAGCAAGGAGTTTTTAAAGTATAATGATAATGGAGAAAGGAGTGCAAGACTGTTTTGTTTTTCCTCTGGCTTGCTTCAAATATTGACATTATTGGAAAAAGTCACCAAAACAAAAACACCAGATAATAAAAATGCCCCCATTAGAAAGAAATTTATTACATCAAAATTAATGATTTTCAGCCAGTAACAATGCCACTCTTGTGCTGTCAAGTTAACTCAATTTCAATTTAACTGAGCCACTCTATCATCTGAATCAGAGTAACAGACAGAGATGAATTAAGGCGATTCAGAGGCTGCATATATTATGTGTCCTGGATAAGAAATAATCCTGGGGAATGTTTTTATCTCTTCATATTCTCTTCTCTCTCACGCACATTCCTTTAAGAGTTATCTTTCTTGGGATGCCTGGGTGGCTCAGTTGGTTAAGCAGCTGCCTTCGGCTCAGGTCATGATCCCAGCGTCCTGGGATCGAGTCCCACATCGGGCTCCTTGCTCGGCAGGGAGCCTGCTTCTCCCTCTGCCTCTGCCTGCCACTCTGTCTGCCTGTGCTCGCTCTCTCTCTCTCTAACAGATAAATAAATAAAATCTTAAAAAAAAAAAAATTTCCTCTTTAAAAAAAAGAGTTATCTTTCTTAATTGCAGTGATGAAGGTGTCATTAAATTTATTCTATGTCTGTGACGTTCATTTTCTTAGTTAAAAAAATCACAAATAGAGAGCAATACCATATTTCAAGGGAAACGTTATGGCTCTGGATTCCACCTAACATGATGATCTTTCCCTCTGACTTCTCAGGCAGTCTACGGCTATTTTAACGAATAACAGAAGCATATCTCTATTTAATTCTTTATGACATTAGAAAGCTTACAGTCACTATATAAAAACAGTTCCATATTTTTTTTGCATGAGAAGAGTGAAACAAGGGTGAATGGGTTCACAGGAAACTCAACTTGGCCTTACTTCTTACTTGAGATATTGACTGAATAATCACTTCCTGAAAGTGTGGATATGGAAGCACTCTCTTGGGCCATAGGGATACAAAGATGAGTAAGTCATGGTCCCTCTACTCAAGAGCAAGTATAGTACAGATTGACAAGTCTGACCACATTGCCCCTGGCAAGAGCTACGGAAGTTAGAGGACAGTGAGACTAACCACTGTGGAGGCCTCTCTGTCCTCACTTCCCAGCTAGTTACACCAGGGCTTGACTGTGAGGCCAGTTTCCACACTTGGAATACACTTGCAATCATGTCTTTTATTCATGTTTCTTTCTTCTTTTTTTTTAATTCCAGTGTTGTTAACTTCCAGTGTTATATTTATTTCAAGTGTACAACATAGTAATTCAACACGTCATATATTATTAAGTGCTCATCAAGATGAATGTACGTTTAATCCCCATCACCTATTTCATTCATTTCCCCTACCCCCTCACCCTCTGGTAACCACCTGTTTTGTCTCTTTTTTTCCTTTTTTTTTTTTTTAAGATTTTATCCATTCATTTGATAGACAGAGATCACAAGTAGGCAGAGAGGCAGAGAGAGAGGAGGAAGCAGGCTGTCCGTAGAGCAGACAGCCTGATGTGGGGCTCAATCCCATGACCCTGGGATCATGACCCGAGCCGAAGGCAGCAGCTTTAACCCACTGCGCCACCCAGGTGCCCCTCTTTTTTTCCTTTGGTTCATTTGTTTTGTTTCTTAAATTCCACATTTGAGTGAAATCATGTGGTAGTTGTGTTTCTTTGACTGACTTCACTTAGCATTCTACCCTCTAGATCCATCCATGTTGTTGTAAATGGTAAGATTTCATTCTTTTTTTATGGTTGAGTAATATTCCATTTTGAGTATATACCATGTCTTCTTTATCCATTTATCTATTGATGGACAGTTGGGTTCCTTCCATACCTTGGCTATTGTAAAAAATGTAAATAAACATAAGGGTGTATATATTCTTCCAAATTAGCATTTTTGCATTCTTTGGAATTTGTACTCATGTTTTATTCCACAATCAGACAATAAGCATCTTGAGAATAGCCCACTTTTTTAATGTAACTTTAATACATTTTGGAGCTCTCATGTGGCTCAGTATTGTACAGAATTGCATTTGAGAAACACTTAGTAGTCTAACAGCAAAAAAAAAAAATTAAAAAAATCTCAGTCTTGGGGCACCTGGGTGGCTCAGTCGGTTAAGCATCTGCCTTCAGCTCAGCCCATGATGCCAGAGTCTGGGATTGAGCTGCAAGTCAGGCTCCCTGCTCAGCGGGAGGACTACTTCTCTCTCTCCCTCTGCTGCTCCCCCGGCTTGTGTTTTCTTGCCCTTTCTCTCTCAAATAAATGAATAAATACAATCTTTAAAAACAAATAAAAGATATCCCAGTCTTTACTGTGTCTTCCCAAGACCATCCAAGGGGACCCGTTCATTAGCCACAAGTCTCCTCCAACTCTCTCCCCTTCCCTCCCAAGGATCTCACATCTCACCACTGCCCTAGTACCAAAACTACTTCTCTCCTAATTTATTTCCTTCTCTCTGTTCTCTCTTTCCAGCCTTTCTCTCTGCTATCTTTCCCTCCATTTCTCTGTATATAATTGCTTTTGTATTCTTCCTATTTCTTATCTTTCTCTGGTTTTCTTTGGACTTTAAGCAGAGAAACTTCTCTTTTCTCTTGCCCTTCTAGTCTCATTTCTATCTACCTAGTCTCCTGATTCAGTTTAATAAAAAATTCAGGGAGGGCCTCTGGGTGGCTCAGTGGGTTAAAGCCTCTGCTTTCGGCTCAGGTCATGATCCCAGGGTCCTGGGATTGAGCCCCACATCGGGCTCTCTGCTAGGTGGGGAGCCTGCTTCCCCCACCCCTCTCTCTGCCTGCCTCTCTGCCTACTTGTGATCTCTGTCTGTCAAATAAATAAATAAAATTTTTGAAAAAAAATTCAGGGAAGTAGGCAGGCAAATAAATACAGAAGAGAGCAAGGAGAAAAAAGCTTAGAGATGCTCACACTTTGGTCAAATAAATGCATTTCCATCTCATCTCTGAATCCTAAAAGCTCAGGACTGTACTTTGCAAAAATCTGGTTTTTGATCATCTGGATCAATATTACCTGGAGGGCTAGTTAAAATTACAGATTCCTTCAGGTGCCTGGGTGGCTCAGTGGGTCAAGCCTCTGCCTTCGGCTCAGGTCATGATCCTGGGGTCCTGGGATCGAGCCCCGCATCGGGCTCTCTGCTCCGCAGGGAGCCTGCTCTGCAGAGAGCCTGCTTCCCCTCCTCTCTCTCTGCCTGCCTCTCTGCCTACTTGTGATCTCTGTCTGTCAAATAAATAAATAAAATCTTTAAAAAAAAGTTACAGATTCCTGGATCTCTTGGTTTGAAATCCCACCTAAGTCCTATTGATTCAAAACTCTGGGTGAGGAGCCTACCAGTCTGCATTTTAATAAACCAACAGCAGCGTTTTTAAATGATTTGAGAATCTCTGCCATAGAAAGTTGAAGGAGTTGGGGCATGATTGAGGGCTGGAGTTTCCAGGGATGTCTGCATGGAACAAATCCAGACAGGTGAGTAGGATTTACATAAATAGAAAGTAGAATGGAGGTACAAAGATATTCCAGGGAATCACAAGAAGCAGAGACGAATACAATGTAGTCGTAATTAGACAATGTAAATTCTTCCAGGAGTGAGAGTGTGTGTGTACGTGTGCGCATGTGTGTGACTGTGGCTGTGTGGCAGAGCCAGATAGATTCTCTGTGGCTGAGATAAATCATATAGCTTCTTAAGTGTCCAATGTCTTTCACACTATACATGTTTAATCGTCAACTTTCCCACCCTAACTTGTAAAACATTATCCTGAATAAAAATGATTGTTGTTTCTAGTATCCTTGTCACTGCTTGCTAATGATCTTCAAATGTCCGCTTATAGTTTCTCTTATATACTGAATGACTGAAATTCTGGTTTAACAATCACCACTGCTCTTCTCATTTACCAAGACTATGAAATAAGCTTAGGGAAGAATGGGAAGAACTTCAATAGCTCTAACTCATGTTCTGCTAATGTGAAGACTGTTTACCTGAATAACCTCTCTTGCACCCGGTCCAACAATATGAGGGATTTTAAAAGATATGTTAGCTGTGTATAATGTTCTGAGAATCGAATAAAAGGGTTTAAGAAAATGGCCTTGATATATCATAAAGACCAGAATATCTGAGCCCCTGTTGTGTGGCCTTAGATTAGATTTCTAATTTCTCTAGTTTCCTGTTTGGTTAAATTGGAATGCGAATAATTGCTACATCAGAATGTTTAGTGAGGATTAAATGTTATTATATGTAAACCACTGGCACATCGCCTTACATGGCAAGCATTCAACAAGAGGTATTTGTCATTGTTTAGCCCATTGTCTGTATGTTCATCTATTAATGACCATTGATGTAATTAATGTATTAGAATGTTAGGGATCATATGTTTCTAAGAGTTGTCATAGGATAGTCTCTGGAATCGGGCTGTTTGACTACAAATCCCTCCAGACTTCACTAACCTGAGTTGAGGGGCCTTAAGCAGGTCATATTCTTTCTTCTTCAACATCTAAAGGGGAGTAAGAATAGCGTTTTCTTCACAACTTTGCTTTAAGGATTTAATTAGATAATCCATAGAGTACATCTAGAATAGTGTCTTAATAATTGTCAGTTATGATTATCATCACTGTATAAACAACTATTTAGATGACATCCTCTATATTTTGCATTAAATTCTGATGAGGAAAGGGTCAAAATATAAATTTAAAATTTTAAAGTGACTCCTATGCAAATATAGAATGATTATATGACAGTGATTTATTTATGAAGGAACCAGTAAGACAGTAAAGCTGATCCCAAGATCATGTAAGGAACTGAATATTTATTTACGTCTTAAGACAAAAATCAATGTTAGACTGCTAGGAAACAAGTTACTGCCCTATAGGGCAATAAAACTGTAACATTTTGAGTTAGCTTTTCTATTATACAGAAATCTACAAGTAAACGTGTGTTTAGTGTCTAAAGTCTGATTAATTAGAAAATAATTATGTGATTATTATTAATAATTCTTGGATAGGCCTTTTAAACAGTACAGTAGCATGACTTTCAATGGTTGTATTATAAATGCTTTGGCTTTATTTCCAAGTTTTGAAAATCTTTTCTTAACAAATATAATGTATTGCTACCATGGTAATGAGGCTATAAATAGCTTGAAATAGAAAGCCTCTCTTCTATATTTTGAATATTCCTTGAATTATTTATTTAATCACATTTATTAAATATCTATTATGGTCTCCATACTAGGTGCTGAGCATAAGGAGATAATATAGAAAAGGTCTCTGCTCCAGAAGGATTCATAAAGTGGATACATTTAATACATTCTTGTTGGTTCACGGAAAAGATGTGTGCTACATTTATCAAAGTTTTTAAGAGCCCTAATTCCAAAGTCAGGCTGCCTAGATTGGAGTGCTATCTGGCTCTATGACCTTGGCAGGTTTCTTCCTCTTTCTGAATTTCAGTAGCCTCATTTACAAACAGAAGATAATAATAATGCCTCATAAAATGTGAAAGATTATTAGATGAGTTAATACTTAGAAAAGTGCATGACACATAGTAAAGGTACAAAAAATGTTAGCTAGCATTATTACTACTACAATAAAGGATTGCAAACTGTGTAACTGGATTTCAAAGACAAAACTTGCCTGATCCTAAAATCTTAACAAGAGACTAATGCAATGCCTTGCTAATGAAAGACAATAAATATTTAATGAATGAATCTGAATTTTTGGTAATGCCTACAAATAAAGTGACCAATTTCCTTCCTCTCCCGATGACAGCAATTTTCCAATGCAGCGCAATTGTTAAAACCTTTCAGTTCTTCCACCTTAGCTCCAGTATTGTAGCTTAACACAGTTAGTGTAGCCATAGACCTAGCATCTTATGACTTGCAAAAAAATTACTGAAAATTGAGTTCCAAACAGATTACTGAGTGAAGAGTTAATTATAAGAAATAGAGATACCGAATAAAATTGTTCTCTAAATGTTGTTTACTTTTCAGCTTATTGTTTGTTTATAACCTTCTTATCCTTCTTCCAATTATCAGCAGAAACCACATTCCCTCAAACAATCCAATTGGCTTTCAAGTGACAGAAGCCTGAGTCTGCAGAGCTTATGCTGCTCTAAGTGGGGGTCTGTGCTATTATAAATGTGTCCTAAGAGTCAAAAACATTTTTTGATTCTAGGCCTTTTTTTCTCCTTCCTAAGTCTGTCAAACCCCCAAATTGTTAGCAGAGATGCTAAGGCTGAGAGGGCAAGATGAAAGGACCGCTGCTTTGGAGTCAGGACACATTAGAACATGATTTGCAGGAAGAACAAATCACATCTTTGCCATTTAGGATCTTGCCCATAACATCCACACAAAAGTACTTGAATCCAGTTTTCTGATCTGAATATTATAATGAAAAAGAAACTATATTTATTTCTAGCAGTCGCCACCTAGATAAATACACTTTCTTATTGCCACTAGGAGATGTTAAAATTCTCTATTATTGTATATATGATACTAGTTTTGTGATTATCGACTTACTTGTTTGGTTCTTTCAGGAGACCTTGAGACTCTAGAGTATCAAATCCATCTTATTTTTGTAACCCCAACTGTTAAAGTGATGCCCCATATCCACAAGACATTTAATAAGTATGTATTCTACATACACAATTTCTTTTGTTAAAAAGATTTTATTTGTTATTTATTACCTATCTATCTATCAGAGAAGGGGTGGGGAACCACATACAAGCAGGGGAAACAGCAGGCAGAGGGAGAAGTAAGCTCCTTGAGGCTCCCTGCTGAGCAAGGAGCCCAATGCAGGACTGGATCCCAGGAGCCTGGAATCATGACCTGAACATAAACCAGGTGCTTAACCAACAAAGCCACCCAGATTCACCCCCACCCCCAGCAAATACACAGTTTCATTTTCACCTACTACTCCCTAGCTTTCAAGGGCACTTGCTCATGCTATCTGAGACATGTGGCAGCAATCCTCACCATGCCTTGCAAACTCAGGTGAAGTTTACCCACCTCCAGACTGGTTTGAGGCTGTTTCCCATGCCTACAGGGCTCTTTCTTTCCCTTGGGACTTATTTGAAATAGTCTTACTCTTTTAACTTTCTTCAAGCCTTGGCTCTTCCACTCTCCCTAAGTAGTTACAGTGGTGCCACACTTGAACTCCACCATGGGCTGTTTCAGATAGCTCCCGAATTGTTCCACATTGCTGATCATATCCCTCACTGTGATGTCTTCCTTTCTTTTGTATACTCCTTAATGCCCAGTGCTATATACCCAGACTAAAAGCTCAAAAAATTTTTTCAAACTGAACTTGCTCATATTAGCCCCAATAAGCCAATCTCTTTCATCAATTGGAAAGCAAAGTGCCTTGTGTAAAATTTAAATCTCAGGCATAAAAATACCTGGAATATTTGATCATGGCAATAAAGCCAGTAATAGATTCCTTTTGTTTTTAAAATCTTGAAAGAAAGAAAGAAAGAGAGAGAGAGAGAGAGAGAGAGAAAGGAAGGAAGGAAGACAGACAGAGTAGGAACCAATTTGAAAATGTTAATTCACGGCTCAATTATAAAACAAAACTATTTTTTAATTATTTCTTTAGTGAGCATGTGCCATTGGCAGGAGGAGCAAAGAGAAGGAGAGAGAGAGAATCAGGCGAGAACCAGGTGAGGGGCCTGATTCTACAGTCCAGAGAGGGGCTCTATCTCAAGATCCTGAGATTATGACCTGAGCCGAAATCAAGAGTCAGATGCTTAACCAACTGAGCCACCCAGGTTCCCCGCCTATTACTTTTTAAAAATCTGCCCCTCTGCCCCTTTCCTCCCACTCAGGGTTATTTCATTGCTCAGGTATACTTACTGCAAAAGGAGGTCAATTTCTTTCTCTACTTTTTTTTTTCTCCAAGCTTTTAATTTAGAATA
>ML103155.1:57088-112902 GCA_003697995.1 Taxidea taxus jeffersonii
TGTTTAGAATCTATTCAAAAGACAAAATCGTATTGCTAAGCTTTTTGAAGGAAGAGGAAACTGACTGATAGATCCGTTGTCTTTTCTGAAATCGTTTAACTCTTGTCTAATTTATTTATGTAATCATCAGCCTCCTTTTCTTTGTAACTTTCCTCCTTCTTTCTACCTCCTCCTCTCTCTGAAATTTGATGGGTATAGTTCTTTTCAAAAGTCTTGACTTCCTTGAGCAAACCTAGCCCCAATAAGATATTAAGTTATATCAAAATAAGTAAACTAATAAACAAAAATGAAGGAAAATAAAAGGAAAGGAAAACAGACTAAGCTGCCTGGGGCAACTGTTAACTAAGGTCTTCCTGCAGGTATTTCAGATCCCACGACTGATAAGGTCTTCCTGCAGATATTTTAGATCCCACGACTGATACCGAAAGGAAGAGCATAGTACTTCATCTCATTAGCAGTGTAGGAAAGCTCCTAGCCACAGCTATAAAAATAGCAGACATCTTCCAGTAATAGGCATGCCTAGGCCACAGTAGATGCCACCTGTGGTCCCCTATAATGGAAATAAAAAGATAAAATCAACATCACTTTATTACTTTCAAATATAGCAAGAAAACAAGTGTTGTGGTATTCAAATATTGACTCATAAATGCATGGGCAGGTATAGATGAGAATAGACACTCCAAGGGCAGAGTACTGCTGGTTGCTGCTACTCAAATTGTGATACTGGAAATACCTGGTTTGATTTACACAGTGCCTCAAAGGGCATGTACACTTCAATATAGCTCATTGAACCTCACTATATTTGCACTGGAAAATGACATGATTACCAGAACAAAATACCCCCAATGTAAAACACTGATACCTCACTGGAGTGAATATCTTCTCAGAGACTAACACGGTGGTGAACGGATGTCCAGGACTACAGACTGGTAGAGGAGGAGAAAATAACTCAGAGGCAGGAGGAGGAGAAAATGGGAGGACAAGAATGGACTGTACAAGAGGTGAGGTTGACGTACAGAAGTGCAGAGCAGAGCAACACTCTCCGAAAGAGGAGAGTGTTGGGTTAGCTAGAAATAGAAGGGGAGACAGAGAGAAGAACACAAAAAAGAGAATAAAAGAGACATGTCGTAGAGAATTAATCAGTTACACTGGAGTGAATTTAGAAAACCAGATAGTTTCCAAATCCACCATGATTTTGTTTTCTAATAGCCCTGGCATTATTATCTCCATACTGAGGAATAGCTGTGAATGAGCAGATAATTCCAGGTTTTATTTCTTGTTGTGTCCTGGTAAATGCTGTACTCTGTTCGGGGCCAGTTACAGACCACTCTATTCCTGAGAACTTAGTTAGAAAGGATAGGACTTGTAAAGAAAGTATTAGTTTAGCATCTTGGTACAGGAGTTCCAGAATCCAGCATAG
Organism: Taxidea taxus jeffersonii; assembly: GCA_003697995.1. Taxonomy (NCBI): domain Eukaryota; kingdom Metazoa; phylum Chordata; class Mammalia; order Carnivora; family Mustelidae; genus Taxidea; species Taxidea taxus. The sequence continues at coordinate 58,509 of ML103155.1, forward strand.
TATATATTTTTTTTAAGATTTTATCTATTTATTTGACAGAGATCACAAGTAGGCAGAGAGGCAGGCAGAGAGAGTTGGGGGAAGGAGGCTCCCTGCTGAGCAGATATATAAAGCCCCAATGTGGGGCTCAATTCCAGGACCCTGAGATCATGACCTGAGCTGAAGGCAGAGGCTTTAGCCCACTGAGCCACCCAGGCACCCTCAGCATAGTCTATTTTAAAGGGTTAAAATAATGTGAATTGGAGGACACAAGATTCCTTTAAGAAGCTGGCATCAAAAAGGTCTTTTTCTAAGCCTTTTGTTAGGCAGGTTTCCTTCTTGAAGGAAGAATAAGAAAAAACTAAAAGTTTCACAGGTGTCCATTTTTGGTCAAGGTTTTGAGTGGGACATTGCCAACTCCCATGGCTTAATGCATGCCATACTACCAATGTCAGAATTCACATCATTTTATATTCTGTGTCCCTTATTAAATTTTTATGTAGTTATTCTTAATACCCTTGTCTTTTAATTTTTATACTAAAAGTGATTTATATGCCACCATTCAGTGTTACAACTTTGCGTATTTGTTGATATATTTACCTTTACCTGTGAGTTTTATACTTTTATATGTTTTCCTTTTTTCAAAAAAATATTTTAGTTGTTTATTTGACAGAGAGAGTGACAGCAAGAGAGGGAACACAAGCAGGGGGAGTGGGAGAAGGAGAAGCAGACTCCCCTGCTGAGCAGGGAGCCCAATATGGAGCTCAGTCCCAGGACCCTGGGATCATGACCTGAGAGCCAAAGGGCGATGCCTAATGACCAAGCCACCCAGACACCCCTATACTTTTATTTGCTTTCAAGTGACTGTTTGGTGCCCCTTAGTTTTAACTTAAAGAATGCTCTTTGTTTACATTTAAAAATAAGAAAGCTCTCAAATTAACAACATAATTTTACACCACAAGGAACTAGAAAATGAAAAACAAAGTTCAAAGTTAGCAGAGGAAGAAAATCATAAAGATCAAAGAAGAAATAAGTTTTATAAAAACTATAAAAGCAAGAGAAAAAAAGATCAGTGAAATTAAAAGTTTACTTTTTAAAAGCAAAATTGATAGATTTTTAGCTAGACTAAAAAAAAGACTAAAATAAATAAAATCATAAATAAAAGAAAAGACATTAGAATTGATGCCACAGAAACAGGAAGGATGATAAGAGTCTAATATGAACAATTATATGCCAAAAAATGGGATAACCTAAAAGAAATCAATCAATTCCTAGTGACATACAACCAACCAAGAGGGAATGATGAAGAAACAGAATATCTGAACATATCAATAACAAGTATGAACACTGAAACAATAATTGAAGCCTCCCAACAACAACAACAAATACCTGGACCAGATAGTTCACTTGGTGAATTCTACCAAACAATTAAGGAATTAATGGTAATCCTTCTCAAAATCTTTCAAGAAAATGAGGAGGAGAGCATACTCCCAGAGTCATTTTACTAGGTCAGCATTATCCTCATTTCAAAGTCAGATAAAGACAGTATAAGAAAAGAAAATTACAGACCAAAATCTTGATGGATAGAAAAGTCCTCAACAAAATACTAGTGAACCAAATTCAACAACACATTAAAAGGATCATACAACATGATCAAGTGGGATTTATCTCTAGAATGCAAGGATATTTCAACATATGCAAATAAATAAATGTGATCCACCATACTAACATAACAAAGGACAAAAATCATATAGTTATGTCAATAGATATGGAAAAAGCATTTGACAAAATTTAACAGTTTTATCATATACTCAACAAACTATATTTGGCTGGAATTTCCCTCCACATACTAAGCGGAATATAAGAAAACCTCACAACTAACATTACACTCAATGGTAAAATACTAAAATCTTTTTCCCCAGCTCTAAAACAAAACATAGATTCCCATTCTCGCTAATTCCTTTCAACATAGTATTGGAATTCCTGGCCAGTGAAATTAGGCAAGAAAAAGAAATAAAAGACATCCAAATCACACAGGAAGAAAAAAAGTAAACTCTATTTGCAGATGACATGATCTTATATGCAGAAAAAATGAGACTTATATATCTTAAGTCTCCTCTGAAACAAACAAAAATATTATAACTAATAAACAAATTCAGTAAATTTGCAGGATACAAAATCAACATACAAAAATAAGTTTCAGGGGGTGCTTGGCTGGCTCAGTTGGAAGAGCATCTGACTCTTGATCTTGGGGTCATTAGTTTGAGCCCTACATTGGGTATAGAGATTGCTTAAATAAATAAAACTTTTTTAAAAGATCAGTATCATGTCTATATCCTAGCAATAAACTATCCAAAAAGGAAATTAAGAAAACAATTACATTTATAGTCATGCCTAAAAGAATAAAATACTTAGGAATAAATTTAACCAAGGTGATTAAAGATGCTTACACTGAATATGATAAAACATTAATGAAAGAAATTAAAGAAAATACAAATAAATGAGAACACATCCCATGTTCATGAATTGAAAAAATTGGTATAATTAAAATATTTGTACTACCAAAAGTGACCTAAAGATGCAATGCTATCCTAATTAAATAACATAATTCACAGAAATAAGAAAAAAAAAAAAAAACACCTAAATATCATATGGAACTACAAAAGACTCCAAATAGACAAAGTAATCTTGAGAAACAAATGCAGAGGTGGAGCCACTGACTTCTTGATTTAAAAATATATTACAAAGCTACCCTAATCAAACCAATATGGCACTGACATAAAGGCAGACCTATAGATCAATAGAATAGAATAGAGAGCCCCCAAATAAATCCGCACATATATGGTCAACTGATCTTCCACAAGGATGCCAAGAATACACAATGGGGAGAAGACAGTTTCTTCAATAAGTGGTGTTGCGAAAATTGGGTAGTGATATGCACAAGAATGAAGTTGGACCCCTATCTTACATCATAGAAAATAATTAAACTTAAAACGGATCTAAGACTTTAATGTAAGAACTGAAATTATAAAACTCCTATATGAAAATGTAGGGGAAAGCTTCCTTTTTTTTTTTTTTTTTTAAGATTTTATTTATTTATGTGATAGAGACCGCAAGAGAGGGAAGACAAGCCAGGGGAGAGTGAGAGGGAGAAGCAGGCTTCCTGCTGAGCAGAGAGCTCCTTGCAGGGCTTGATCCCAGAACCCTGGGATCATGACCTGAGCCAAAGGCAGGTGGTTAATGGCTGAGCTGCGCAGACACCCCAGAAGAAAACCTCTTAATGTTGGTCTTAGCAATGATTTCTTGCATATGATACCAATAGCGCAGGCAACAAAAGCAAAACTAGACAAGTAGAACTATATCAAATTAAAGAGCTCCTGCATAGTAAACAATAAAATGGAAAAAACAACATACAGAAGGGGAGAAAAAATATATATATTTATTATAAAAATAATATATATGAAATATATATAATATATAAAAATATATAAATATGTATATAATACATAATATATATGTATATAATATATAAAATGAGGGGCTAATATCCAAAATATCTAAGCAATTCCTACGATTCCTATAATTCAAGAGCAATAAATCAATTAACTAATTAAAAATGGGCAAAGGACTTAAATAGACATTTCTCTAAAGAAGACAAAAGTGGCCAACTGGTATATGAAACATTGCTCAATATAACTAGGGGAAATGCAAATCAAAACCACAATGATCTACCACTTCACCTGTTAGGAAAGCTATTATAAAAGAAAAAAACCCAAAAGATAATTTAATGAGGTTGTAGAGAAATTGGAACACTTGCATACTGTTGATGGGAAAGCAAAATGTTGCAGCTACTATGGAATTTTTTGAGATTCCTCAAAAAATTAAAATTATAACTCTAAATTATCCAGAAATCCCACTTCTGAGTGTATATCCAGAATAATTGAGATTAATACTTTAAAGAGATATCTGCACCACCATGTTTATTACAGCATTACTCAAAATAGCCAAGATAGGGAAACAATCCAGACATCTAATAACAGCTGACTGGATCAAGAAAATGTGGTATATTCATATAAGGGAATACTATTAAATCTTTAAAAAGAAAGGAATCCTGCCATTTGTGATAACACATATTGATCTGAAGCACATTATATTAAGTGAAATAAGCCACTCACAGAAGGACAACTATTGTCTGATTCCAGTTAAGAGATATTTAAAATAGGCCAACTCATAGAAGAAAGAAAAGAATGGAGGTTACCAGGGATTGGGAGGAGGGAAAAATGAGTCATTCAATGACTATAAAGTTCCAGTTATACAGGATGTGTAAGTTCTGTGGACATGCTGTACAATATAAAGCCTATACTTAACAGTACTGCACTGATCACTTAAAATTTATTCAGAAGGTAGATCCCATGTTAAATGCTCTCATCACACATATATACACATACACACAAATGAAAACAAAAACAAAACAAAGAGACACAAGGTAGTCTTGCGGAGGTGATGGGTCTATTACTGTGATTGTGGTAATGGTTTCACAAGTGTATGCCTATGTCCAAACATATCAAATGATATATATTAAATATTTGTAGTTTTTAATATCAAGTATACCTCAACAAAGTTTCTTTAAATGTCATTATTTTCCAACAAAGGATCTCACCAATTATGTAGCTGGTTCTGCTGGAATTATATTCCTTTCCCCACATTCTGTAGCTGAATGGACATGGAATGTACATCCTATTGTTTAATTTCACCTCCTTGTGTGTGAAGAGGTAATAGTGATAGCTCACTGTATTGCTGGGAGGATTCAGTAAGATAATGTATGCAAAGCACTTATCAATGTGCCTGACAAATATTAAGCATGCAATGTAGGTTGGTCTTGGTTACTGTTATTTCTGGTTATGTTGGAAGGTGATGCACAAGGGAATGCCATCAGCTATCTCAAGTGTCAGGCAGGCAGATTGCATCTACACTAAGATCTGCCTCGTCTCCAAGTCAAGGAGTTGGGGCAGCAGTATAGAGAATATAAGACTTAGGTCATAATGCAAATCCCTCTTGTTCTATGGCCCTCTGGATTCTCATTGCATGAAATATGTGCTAGGCTGTCCCCCTCAACGGCCCAGGAGCACTGGCACCCACATTCTGAGCCAGGCAAATCTATCAAGGCTGCTCTGGCTTGTCACCTCTCTCTGACAACTTTAAAGAGCACCACACCTGCATCTGTATCTATGAACTTAGAATTTGCTGTGCCCTGATTTGGGGTTGGGGTGAGAAACTGCCTCTCTGAAGACTTACTTGTCACAACTTACATTTCTGTTTTTAATTTGTTTTCACTGGAAGACAAATTTGTGCCATGTTCTCTGAAAAACTCCAGATGCCTCTGTTTTGACCTGTCCTTATCTGCACTTTGGTCTCAATTCACCTCCCAAATGTAGTCAGCAGATAGAGGATCCTAGCACTCGAGCCTTGCTTCCTTTCCCAAGCCTTCCAAGCTGAACACTCTCCTTCTCCCCATGTGCACTGGAGCTCATGGGACTGTTGCCTAACTTCGAGGAACCCTAGAAATACAGGAGCATCTTTAAGATATTTGAAACATAATAAGAAAATTCAACTGTTTGATTTGAGCAAAGATTGGCCCAGCAGGCAATATAAGAGGATGGTGGGAGACACTGAAAAGAGAGAGGCAGTAAGTCAGAGGAGAAATACAAAAATACAAAAATAAAATAAAATGATACAGGATATTATTATTTCAGCTTTGCCCTGGCTTTATCTGACAACTCTCAAAAAAGAATACTATTATAAGACAATGGAAGTAACTGAACAACTTCAAATGTTCTTTTTTTTTTTTTTCTGTGTGGAATAGTTGCAAAAGGAAAATTACTTTTGATTATATAGCTCTGTCAGAATCTACTTTCTTATTTGTGGGTTGATACTTATACCACATTCAAAATATGGTGGTATAAGGATTTATGGAGCAGGCACAAAAGAACAAAGGTGTTTGGAAATAATCTCCTATGCCAACAGAGAATTCTGTCGGACACAGATACCCCAACTACACATGGAGCTCCATACTGAGAGCTGGGGCTGCAAGGCCATTAAAGGAACAATATATTACAGGTCTAAGTAAAATTAAATTACTGTACTATGGTGAAAACAAGTCCCCTCCATTATCCTCTCTCTTTGCTCTGGGATAATTTATAGGCAAATGTGATTTCTTTTGATTCCATAAAGTTACTTGGAAAGTTATGTCAAACTATTTAATGGCAAACTTATGAATGCTAATATTTAAGGTGCGCAGAAAATACTTTAAATACTATTGTGGCTTTAATTTCTTAATACTCAGGCTTAAAGAGACACTTCATTTAGAACACTTCCACCAATTTCACTTAACCTTGAAGTCTGCCTCCATGTGAAGTTCCAATTATTTTTCTACTTAGCTGGAAGCCCATAAAAGACCCACCTTCTCTGCAGCAATGCCTGGCTCTCAGGCTCTTGGATTGCACAGGAACTACACATTGACTCATCATAGTCTCCAATGAGCTGACTCACCCAACAGATCTTGGAACTTGCTCACCTCCATACTCATGTGAGCCAATTCCTTGTAATCTCTCTAAGTATATGCACATCCCATTGGTTCTGTTATGCTGAAGAATTCTGACTTGTTACCCCCTCCTTTGGGTAATATAATGGAACATATTATCTAAACAAGAGGCACAACTCCTAATACCCTGGCTTAGGACTGCTTGGGGCAAGTATTTGTCAAAACAAGTTTAGTTTTTACTTGAGTTTACATATCTTTTCTTTTCACTAAAACAAAACAAATGAAAACCCAAATGAGCAATGCTGTTTAAGGAAAGGAATATCATAGGCCTTGCAGTCATCTGTTGAGCACTAAACCAGCCCGTGGTAGATTAATGGATGGACATATGAAGTTACCAACAGAAGGTATCCCAGTTCTTTTTTTTTTTTTTTTTTAAAGATTTCATCCAGTTACCTGACAGACAGAGATCACAAGTAGGCAGAGAGGCAGGCAGAGAGAGAGGAGGAAGCAGGCTCCCCACTAAGCAGAGAGCCTGATGCGGGGGCTCCATCCCAGGACCCTGAGATCATGACCTGAGCCGAAGGCAGAGGCTTTAACCCACCAAGCCACCCAGGTGCTCCGCTATCCCAGTTCTTAAGGAGGACCGTAACAATTATTTTTCTGTTGCTTGTCTCACATTTACAAAGGAAACTTAGAAACATCCTCTCTGAAACAGAATATGTGTGTGCATGGTGGGGGGGGGGGCAGGGGGAGAAGTGTTAAGAGGGAGAGGGTTGTACACAGATTATATGTACATATTTGCAAATCTCTTCCTGACATTTCTGTGGCCCCGGTTTAATGAACCTCTGCCTTAAATATCTTGATATCTGTGTTTGTCAATGAATAATTTTCAGTTCTGCTCCAAAATCAGTGTTGAGATCTCATAATCAGATACTAGACTTTTCAAAGTTTTATAAAATAGGGTTTCTTTATTTTTATTTTCAGAACAGGAATCTTAAAGCTGGGTTCTAGTATATTTCCTCAAAAAGATGCACATCCAAATCGAAGAGACCTCAAAAAAAAAAAAAATGAAGAAAGAAACTGCAGGTTTCTCTGCTTCTAAACCCTAAGCTTACTACAACTTTATTTTCCTTCCAGCTATCACCTAGAGAACATTGGTGTATCCATATAGCAGCAGTACCTCAGTAGATTTCTGTGAATGAACACACGGAAGTCAGAAAGGGTCAGACTTTATTTTTTTTTAATTTTTTTAAAGATTTTATTTTTATTTATTTGTTAGAGAGAGAGAGAGAGAGCAAGCACAGGCAGACAGAGAGGCAGGCAGAGGCAGAGGCAGAGGGAGAAGCAGGCTCCCCGCCGAGCAAGGAGCCTGATGCGGCACTCGATCCCAGGACCCTGGGATCATGACCTGAGCTGAAGGCAGCCACTTAACCAACTGAGCCACCCAGGCGTCCCAGGGTCAGACTTTAAATGGTATTCTAAGTTAGAAACCACGCAGGACCTAACCAAAGGACCATATCCCTAAACTGGCCTCATAGTTGGAAAGCTAAAAGCACGGAGAAAACTTTTTCCATAATAATACTTGATCCTTATTGGCTTTCTGGTGCAGGCAGAGCACTATAAAGGGACTCCAGTCCCAATCTCCCGATAAACCTAAATAATAGAATAAACCAAAATAGTGATTTAAAAAAAAATTGTAATACATCTTTCTTTAAATAACCCTCGTACCAAAATTCAGAATATAAAACAGATAAAAGCAGCAGTCATTGACAGATTGCCCATAGCCCTCATGATGATTCCCCTAACAATCAGTCCATAGTAGTTTTGTAAACCAATGATCTTGATTTAGAGCGGTCGCTGATCTAGCTGAAAAGACTTTTCATATAATGTGGCTTCCTAGGCTCCATCTAGATCATCTAATTCAGAGTCAGAAAAGTATACGTGGCGCCTGGGTGTGCAGTCAGCTAAGCATCTGCCTTTGGCTCAGGTCATGATCTCAGGGTACTGGGATCAAGCCTAGCTTCAGGCTCTCTGCTCAACAGGGAGTCTGATGTTCCCTCTCCTTCTGCCCCTCCCCCTTATTCATGCTCTCTCCATCTCTCACACTCTCTCTGAAATAAATAAATAAATAAATAAACTCTTTAAAAACAAACAAACAAACAAAAAACAGAAAGAAAAGTATACTTTCCATTAGCCCTTAGGTAATTCTTAAGATGCTCAGCTGGCTGGTATGGATCAGCATTTAAAACTACTACAGTAGAACCTAACTGTTCAAGTGTTCAAAATAACCACAACCAAATAAACAGCATATGATTCCCTTTCCAAAGTATCAGACTATTGTTAATAACTTCAAGTTACCATATTTGTAACAGTTTTCTTGTGCCATGATTCCACCTGGGTCATACATGCTTATGTAATAACAGGCAAATACTGAATTCTTTGCAAGAAATTTCCATTCCTAATCTCCTTACAAAACTTCTCCTTTATCACCATCACAAATTCTTCATTGGTTCTTTCAAATTATGTCATATCTTCTGAGAGAATAAGATGGGCCATAAAAATGCACCCCACAAACAGAGGAAATGTACCTACTGTGTCACTAATCTAGGGATCATTACCAAAGTATCTAGAACTCATTTCATTGAGACAGTGAATCCAAAAATATTCCACCCTACCAACTTTCAAAAAGGAGATAATACATGGAAAGAAAGTGGTATGATCCCTGGTATGCAATAAGCATTCAATAAGTTTAGCAACTATTATTTTTACTGTTTATTCTTATTATTTTTATTATTAAAAGATTTTGTTTATTTATTTAGTTATTTATTTGAGGGAGAAAAAGTACTGGGGGAGGGGTGAAGTGCAGAGGGAGAAAGAGAATCCCAAGCAAAGTCTGTACTGAACACAAGCTTGAGGTGGGACTTGATCCCATAATCCTGAGATCATGATCTGAGCAGAAACCAAGAGTCAGAGCCTTACCTGACTAAGCTATCCAGGCACCCCTGTTTATTGTTATTATTGAAAGAAATAGTTTAAGATATTTCCAGGCTATTTAGGTCTGGCAAAGTGTATAGACAAGGAAGGTATGTGTTTGTGTGTGTGTGTGTGTGTGTGTCTGTGTGTGACAAACATTTTAAATATCATCACTCCATACCTCTCATAAAAAGAGGAAGGCATATTTTGAGTCTATAACATTACTTCTCTACTTTTAGCATGCATTAGGATCACTTGGAGGGCTTGTTAAAACACAGATTGCCAGGCTCCAGCTAGAGTTTCTAATTCAGTAAATTCTGGGAAGGGTCTGAGAATTTGCTTTTCTAATGAGTTCCCCTGTGGTGCTGATGCTGCTGGTCCAGGACTGCAGGACTTTGAGAATCACTGGACTAAAATATGCTTCATACTCCATGATCCTTAGAGGAATGTCCTTTGTCACCAAGGCTAAAAGTTACGGTTGGAGGAGGACTGTCCTTAAGATTTTCAATTATGTGTAACAGCACTATGAGTTAAAACTGGTTAAGCAAATGTAGACTCGAATACCCCAAGTCTTTAAGACATGAAGTGTAATAATCAGATTATTTTGTTACAAAGTGGACAGATATAACTCATATTCTCTTGATACTCTAAGAGATATTTATTAGCTTAATTAGGAAATCCAAGGCACAGGTGGATCCGGGGCACAGCACCATATATTTCAAATTCCCACTCTCTCCCCCACCTGGTTCTGCTTGTCGTGCCTCCTTTTTGTAGCTGACCTTAGTGTCTCCTGCCACAGACAACTCGCTCTTCAAGAGAAAAAAGGGAAGGCATCTCACAGCTCAGGATCCAGAAGGAAGAAAGATACACCGTCTCCTTGTATCCTCAAGTGAAATTCCATAGAAGATTAATGATTGGCCACACTGGAAAAATAAATGCCCATTTTAGACCAATTATGAGCAGAGAAACCAGGTTGGCCAACCGTTGATCACATACATGCTCAATATAGTGGCTGGAGACACAGAACGCTCAGACAGTTGGAGCCGAGGAACGTGTGGGGAGATAGTCAGAACCTTGACGGGACCAAACAAACAACAACAAAATCCAACAAAGAGGACTTCGTGTTGAAAACAGCTTGAATGCCTGGATTGGAGAGAAGGTCGTAAATGCTGAGGATAAGGAACTGAGATCTGTAGAGCAGGCAACGCCAGTTCCAATGGATTGAAAACTATCAAGTCTCTGCCGCAGCACCCCTGACAGAAAACTTCTCATGGGACACCTGTTCTTTCAGTTGACTGATGATGCCATGTTCTTGTCGCCTTCTCCTACCTGAAATGCTGGGTCCTGCTGCTGTAATTCCTGAAGTAGTTAACTCATAAGCCTGCATCACACAGACACTCTGGAGATGTGATTGAAGTAAACAAGGAGAGCAAAGAAGGAAGAAACCAAACCAATTCGAATCTGGGTAAGTCAAGTGAGTTTTCTGAGCTCACTTTTTTTTCACCTTAAAAAACGGAATATGTTTTCTGATTACTCTTGAAGGTGGTTTTGAGAATTAAATATACATGTGGCTTTGAAAATTGACAATGAAAATATAAATGTAATATTAACGATGCTGTGCAAAATTTGTTGATCCCTGTATAGCAAAATGTCTATTAATGTTGCAAGTTAAACCTCATAATATTGCCTGGTATAGCTCTCTGAAATAGCTCTAATGTTATTTTAAGAGTCATTTATTTTCTCAGTTAAACCACAGGTTCTCAATGCTGGCAGTATATACACATCACATGGGGAGCTTTGTAACCCTCTTCTACCTAGACTCAACCCAGAGATTTTGCTTAACATCATGATGGGAAGAGGGTCTAGGCGTTATATGTTTTTAATCTCCCCAGGTGATTCTTATATGCAGCCAGAATTGAGAAGGACAGACTTCGGCCCATTTTTTCCTCATTAGTACCTAAGTGCTTCTCTGCCTCTTGAAAATAGCCTTTTCACTTGACTTTGTGTGAGTTTCTTAAACCTTAGGTCCATGAAACTGTCATTTCCCTTAAGTCAGCATCCTCCCCTTTAAGAGTATGACAGCCTACTTTTGTAACAGTCTTTCAAGAAGCAGAAAGTCTCTTCCAAATGTATCTTTCGTGCAGGGAACAGAAAGGAACAAATAAAGTGAAACAGTTTAACCCTATAGCTAAATTGATGACATGCACTAGAGATGAAATTTTTGCCTAAGATTTGCAGTTATTAAAACTTACTCCTTCTAAACACTTAGTAAATTAAGAGAAAGAGGCTGAAAGGCCAATTTTATTCAACTCAGAAACCTTGTAATCTGAATTCTAACTACAGATATACTCACAATTCACCAAATATTCCTTGCAAAAATTAACTGAGTTGGGGTTCAAGGAGATAAACCATTTCTTTTGCTGCATTCAGTTAATCAAAATATTATTTATTGCCTACCATACTCAGGCAAGCCATAATTGCTTGAGTCAGTGGAAGCCAGGGAAGGTGAGCAAATATCGAAACAAAGACAAAGGCCCAAACTTTATGCTCCCCTGGAAAAGTTACAGTGACTGATATTGTAGAATGTCTCATTTGCAGCACTATTACATTTTATGTCAGATATTTCTGTGCCGTGAGGTGAGGCAAGGGATTGTCCTGTGCATTATCAATTCGCAATATCTCTAGTTCCTATCTACTAGAAGCTAGTACTTCCCACCAAGTTGTGACAACAAAACTGTCCATAGACCTTGCCAAATGTTCCCTGTGGCAACCAAATTGCCTCCAGGTAAGAATCACTGTTTCAGAGTGACCACAGAATTAAGTCTTGATTAGAAAACCATTTTACAGGGTTCCTGGGTGGCTTAGTTGGTTAAGCAACTGCCTTCAGCTCAGGTCATGATCCCGGAGTCCCAGGATCGAGTCCTGCATCGGGCTCCCAGCTCCACGGGGAGTCTTCTTCTCCCTCTGACCTTCTCCCCTCTCATGCTCTCTCTTACTCTCTCCTTCTCTGAAATAGATAAATAAAATCTTAAAAAAGAGAGAGAAGAAAACCATTTTACAGAAAGGTAATATTAGCCACTACAAAAATAGTAATAATAATAATAATATATCATTTATGCCATCACTGTTTGCCAAGCACTGTTCCAAGACTGGGAATGTAGGATTTCATTTAATTCTTAAACCTTGGAGAGGTGAGATACTTCACCCTTGGTCATTTTGGTAATAATAGACAGAACTAGGATTCAATTTCAGGTCTTTTTTCCTGTGAAATCACATATGAGCTGTGTATTCTTTCCCGTCCCTTTCCCCCCCAAGAAAAAGCTTGAGCTCTGAAAAATAGGTTATACATGAGCCATAGAGAGAGATGAAACCAATGGGTTCCAGTGTTTTATTTTAACATTGAGGCATGAGGGTTTTGATCTTACAAAGCAACCCTGGGATGAAAGTCCATGTGTTCTAACACCCAGCTCAGAGCTGCCATCTCAGCTCCCCAAGAGCATTCTAGTACCATATTTCCAGTATGGCAGACCTGGGCTTGGCACTCTATAAGAGGCAAGCCCTCCTTCAAGAGAAGTATAGCCCTATAAACAAATTCCAGGGAATCAGTCTTCACCATTAAGAATTTATGCTTTCCCAAATTGTCAGGTTTATTTGGTAAGTTATATGTATATCTGTGGGTCCTCACAAAACAAAAGGGTAGGAAGTATGGGTGAGCCTTGGGGATGCAAGTATTCCACATAAAGTTCTACTTAAAAAAAGATCACACTGAGCAACAACTTGGAAATGCATCACCACCTGTACCACCATTCCTCTTGCCCACTCAGCTTCATGCTCATAGGAGCCCTTTGTTTTTTCCTGCAGGGCACCAAGCTCCTTCTTACCACTGGATCTTTGCATATACCATCATTCTTGCCAGAAACGTTCAACTTCTTGCTCCCCTCAGTGCTCTCCATCAGAAGCAAAACTATCATGTCTACAGTGTTCTCAAACTTGTATTCAATTGTCACTTCAGCTTGGAAGCCCTCCTGACTTCTCTGACTAGGCCAAATCTCCCAACTAATGTTTTATAGACTCTAAACATTCATTCACGTACTCATTCATTTATTCATTTGGGGGAACATATGTGAGAGAAGTGTTACATATTATGTATGTATTATGCATACTACATACATAATTCATGTATTGGGCATAGTTTGTGGCTTTAGGAACATGATATACAACAAACAAGGTCTCTGCTCTTAACAAATGAGAATATTTTCGATAGTACTAGGCTGAATAATAAGTAAATCATTTCTAAACAACCACAAAAATGTTACTTCTTGTGGCTCAACTGGTTTTAAATGAAATGAATAATATAGGGTAATGTGGATAGAGCATCACTGTGTTCTTATTGTAGGTAGAGTCCTAGAGAAAGCCTCTCTGAGGAAGTGTCAATTAAGACCTGAAACAGGAGAACTCAGCAGTGGGAAGAAATGGAAAGCATTCCAGGAGGAGAAGTAACAAATGCAAAGGCCCTGAGGCAGAGAAAGAAGGTGGAGGCATTAGAAATTGGAGAATGGAAATAAGGGAGGCTGTAGTTGAAGGCTGAGCCAGACACTGCTTTACTGGAATTGCAAGGAGTCTTTGTTTTATTCTAATAGTGATAGAAGGTCAATGGAAGTTTTTAAAGAGGAGGATTATTTGATCTTATGAACTTTTTTTTTTTTTTTAAATCTTTTGAGCACTTCTAAAAAACCATGGACTGCTAAGAGCATTGTATCGAGGGCATAAGTCCAAAAGTAAGAACAGTTAGGAGGTAGTTTCGTTCAAGCTTGAATCACTACTAGAATAAAACAAAGGCTCCTCCATTCTAATTGGAGCCATTCGCTCTTAACTTGACTGTATGAAGGGAAGTACTGGGTTTGGAATATATTTTGGAAATCAAATCAGTAGAACTTCCAATGAATTTAAAAGGGATGAACGGTTAAATAAAAGAATTAAAACTTCCTGTTTTTTGACTTGAGTACATGTAGGGCATTTTCTCTAAAATGAAGAATTCTAAAGAAGGAATAGGTGGAGTAGGGATAGTGGGAATCAGTAGCTATTTATATATGTATGCGTATATGATGCATATTAGATAGTCAAGTGACAATGGCATTGGAGAGTTTTTTTTTTTTTTAAGATTTTATTTATTTATTTGATAGAGATCACAAGTAGGCAGAGAGGCAGAGAGAGAGAGGAGGAAGCAGGCTGTCCGCAGAGCGGAGAGCCCGATGCGGGGCTCGATCCCATGACCCTGGGATCATGACCGGAGCCGAAGGCAGCGGCTTTAACCCACTGAGCCACCCAGGCGCCCCTGTCATTGGAGAGTTGAGCCCTAACATGGAGAGCAGTGAAGACTAGAGAAATAAGTCTGGGAGTCAGTCTGTGATGGAATTATAGCCCTGAGACCTGATGAGTCTACTTAGGAAGAGAACCAGTGTAAGTTCAAAAACTGAATACTGGAAAAACTCCCAAGCTGAAAGTTGAGCAGAGAATAAGCAAATGAGACAAAAAATAACATCACTATGAAGTGAGGTAGGGGGTTGCCTGGGTGGCTCAGTGAGTTAAGCCTCTGCCTTCACCTCAGGTCATGATCTCAGGGTCTTGGGATTGAGACCCGGATTGGCTCTCTGCTTAGCAGAGCCTGTTTCCCCTTCTCCCTCTGCCTGCCTGTCTACCTACTCGTGATCTCTCTCTCTGTGTCAAATAAATAAATAAAATCTTTTTTAAAAAAATAAGTGAGGTAGGGAAAAAAAGCAAACAGAAAAACTGCAATATTTTTAAAGCTATTGTATAAATGAAAATACAAGATTTAGAAACATTGTATGTAGCCCTTATTGCAGACCCCTTAAATGAGGTTTAGCTGTTGTGCAGATGACAAAAATGTCCTTTGACAATGAACTAGATTCATAAACCTGAAGGAGAGAATCTACAGAAGTGCCCTAAAAGGGGATGGGGTAATATGACACTGACTTACTGGAGTGTAAAAGATAAATAAATACAAAAATGATAAATAACCCTTTCCTTGGACATTGGTCAGCCCTTAGGAATGCAGGAGATCTCTGGGCAGAGACCCCATGCACATCACAGAGAGATGAAGCTGACACAGGCTGGTACATATAGACCCAAGCAGCAAACCCTGGCGGTTGCTTCAGACACTTCCATCTCTGGTGTAGTCCTTTGCCCCCTTCTACCAACTTCTCCAATTTTTACTGCCAACTATGTTAATCTGTGAATTATAAACATGTGAATTTTAATGGCATATATATAATTCACATATATTTGTATATAACACGGATATGTATACAATATGTATATATGCATGTATATATATGTAATATATGTACATAAATATGTGTTATGTGTATCATCTGGAAATTATATATGTAAATATAATATATGCTACCTACATATAATATGTGCTATATGTAAAAATGAAAGGGGATCTAACTTCTCATCTGGTCAACATATCAATAATAGTAATAATGATAGTAGTTACCAGTTATTAAGTCTGTTTTGTATCGGGCTGTGTTGGAAAACTTACAAACCAGGAGCTCTTTCCAGTGAAGTTACAGAGAAATGACTAAGTTACACAGATGATTTAATAAATTTGCATAGCTAGTATCATTCTCTCCAAAATTTATGTTCCTTCTCCATAATCACTTTCTTTTGGAATTAATCATCTGAATAACTCTTGGTGTTCTACTTTATCTCAGCAGACTTAGCCCATCGCTTATTACTTCTAGATATGAACATAAAAATAAATTATAAAGCTTTTCTCTCTTTTTTTCCCAGAAATTTACTAAATTTCAGGAAGCTAGTGAAGATAATTTGTAAACTATTGTCATTTTTGGTTGCCTTTTTTTCCTTTTTACACTGCTGTCAATTTTCACCGTTCAGATAAGCATTATATGTTGAGATTTGAGTTTTCAAATGAGACCGCTTCCTTCCCACTTGCTACCCAGTATTTAACAAATCAAGATTCCATTTGTTTTAAGAAAAGGTTTCTGTTAGAGAACTAAGAAAAATAATTTCTTTTGGTTATATGTTTTTATGAAATCCTCCTCTTCCTGTAGGGCATTTTGGTCTTGGGAAATTAAAACCATTCCCAGTCATGAGAAGATGTAAAATGTCACCTAGAAATGGTAGCTTATTTTAAAAGAAAAACTATATGACACCCTTCTGAGACTAAGTTAAGGGATTTTTCAATATATCTAAGTGTCTTAAAAATTATTCAACTGGTCCGTAATTTATTTTGTAGTTGGTAATTCAAACCATACCAGAAAAAAAGATGCATGCATTATCAGTTATTTTCTATTTGAAAACGATGTCCTCTCCTTTATTATATAAGCACAATTAGACTTAAATTTTCTGAGCAGAAAAATAGATTGAGTGGGTCTATTTCTGAGCTTCCCTTTTGTTTGACCGTTACGTGAAATGTTGTATAAATCAGGCCTTTTTCAAAGCTGTAGTGATCAAGACAGTATGGTATTGGCACAAAAACAGAGCCACAGATCAGTGAAACAGAGTAGAAAACCCAGAAATGGACTCTTGGCTATGTGGTCCACCAATCTTTGACAAAGCAGGAAAGACTATCCAATGGAAAAAAGATAGTCTCTTCAAAAAATGGTTTTGGGAAGATGGGACATCAACCTGCAAAAGCATGAAAATGAGCCACCTTCTTACACTATACAAAAAAAATAAATTCAAAGTGGATGATAGATCTAAATGTGAAACAGGAAACCATCAGAATCCTAGGGGAGAACACAGTAACAACCTCTTTGACATCAGTGGTAGGAATTTCTTACTACAGGTTGCTGGAGGCAAGGGAAACAAAAGCAAAATTGAACTACTGGGACTTTATCAAGATAAAAGTCGTCTGCTCAGCAAAATAAATAATCAACAAAACTAAAAAGCAACCTTCAGAATGGGAAAAATATATTTGCAAATGCCATATCTGATAAAGGGTTAATATCCAAGATCCATAAAAAAAAAAGCTCCTCAAACTCAACACCTAAAAAAACCCAGATATCCAGTTAAGAAATGGGCAGAAGGGGTGGGGGGAATAGAAGGAAAGAAATATGCAGAAGACACAAATAGACATTTTTCCAAAGAAGACATTGATGACTAACAGACACATGAAAAGATGTTCAACATCACTCATCATCAGGGAGGTACAAATCAAAACCATGATGAGATACTACCTCACGCTTATCAGAATGGCTAAAATTAACTCAGGACAAAACAGATGTTGGCAAGGATGCCAACAAAGGATTAACCGCTTACCCTGTTGGTGGGAATGCAAATTGGTGCAGCCACTCTAGAAAATCCTATTGAGGTTCCCCAAAAAGTTAAAAGTAGAACTACCCTAAGCCCAGCAATTGCGCTACTAAGTATTTACCCAAAGGATGCAAAAATACCAATTCTAAGGGGCATATTCACCTTGATGTTTATAGCAGCACTACCAACAATAACCAAATTAGGGAGAGAACCCAAATGTCTGTCGACTGGTAAATGGATAAAGAAGTTGGGGGGAGGGGTGCTGGAATATTACTCAGCCATAACAAATAATGAAATCTTGCCATTTGAAACAACATGGATGAAACAAGAATGTATTATGCTAAGAGATATAAGCCAGAAAAAGACATATACCATATGACTTTACTCATATGTGGAATTTAAGAAATGAAACAGAAGAACATGAGGGGAAAAGAGACCAGCAATACATAAAACAGACACTTCACTATAGAGAACTGAGATTTGCTGCAGGGGAAGTGGGCCAGGACATCAGTTAAATGGGTGATGGGTATTTACAAGGGCACTTGTGATGAGCACTGGGTGTTGTATCTAAGTGATGAACCACAGAATTCTACTGAAACTAACGTAACACTATATGTTAACTAGAATTTAAATGAAACTTTAAGTAAATAAAGAAGGCCTTTTTATGGCAGAATAAAAAATTGAACTCAAACTGGATCAAGCCAGAAGGGGAACTGAATTAAAATATACAAGGTTGGTTTGTGTTAGGCTTGGCTGAAACTTGGGGCTTTTGTGCCATTTCTAGGCTCCTATTCTATGTAATCTTCCATGTCAAAATTCTTAAATCCATGGTAACATTCCTACCAAATTCCATAATTCCAGTGGAAAGAACTCCCTTTTTATCTCTAAATTCCAGCAAATTCCTGGCATTTTCTTTGTTCTAGAAGTTTTGGGCCATTTCATGGGGGTTAGGAGGTTGGAACTTTTGATGGGATAAGCCATTACCACATTCCAACAACTTCAAACAAATTAATAATGGAGAATAGTTTCTCAAAAGAAAATGGGAACCTTATTACCAGAATCAAGAAGAATGGGTTTTGGGTAGTTTGGATTTTTCTTTTTTTTCCCTACTACACAATCCAAAAGCAAAACAAACAAGAAAAAGAAAAAAAAACAAACAACACAAAAACCTCTCTTAGTTAAATGTTTTTGTGGGCAAATTATCTTGGACATCCAAGGTATAGCATATACTCAATGATTGTATTGTATTTGCTTCATAAAACTGACCTCAATTTAAATACTTCTCTATATAGGCCAAGCAATCTACTTCTGATAATTTCAATTCCTAATTTAAACACAGTTCTACTGAGAAAGAATGTAGATGCACACCATTCTTATTTACAAACCAATATTTCATCTATTTCTTTCTGATATCTTTCTTCACAGTTTCTCTCTTTTTCTTTAAGCTTATAGTTATTTTCATAAAGGTACATTTTATAGGTACCAAATTTTAAACAATAAGAATTTTAAAGATTTTGACTCCATGTATGAAAACCAGAATTCAGAATCAATGAGGAAACCCAAGACCGTTGTATGGTAAGCATTTCTGAGGACTCATGGAAACTTGCTAAAATGAACATATGTTTAATCATCCTAAAAAAAAACAACTACAAAATGCTAAAAGTCAGTTTTTATTACTATCTTAAAAGCCAAGAGTAGCAAGCATATGGTAAGAACTATGTGAGGTGGGGTTTTTTTTTCAGTTTTATTGGAATATAATTGATATACAGCACTGTGTTAAGTTTAAGGTGTATGGCACAATTATTTGACTGAAATATATTTTGAAATGATTACCATAATGATTCTAGTTAACGTTAATCGTCTCTATGCAGATAAAAAAAGAAAAAATTTTTCTTGCAATGACTGTTCTTAGTTTCTACTCTCTTAACAATTTACGATTATACCATACAGTAAGTAGTATTAACTATAGTCCTCATGTTGTACATTACATCTATAGTACTTATCTTTTAACTGGAAGTTTATAGCTTTTGACAATCTTCATCCAGTTCACCCTCCTCTCCCCAACCCACCTCTGGTAACAATAAATCTGATCTCCTTTTTCTTTGAGTTTAGCAAGGTCCATTCATGTTGTCTCCAATAATATTTCTCTCTTTTTAATGGCTGAATAATATTCATGTGTGTGTGTGTGTGTGTGTGTGTGTGTGTGTATACACACCTCAGCTTCCTTATACATCTGTTTTTGGACACTTAGGTTGTTGCCATGTCTTAGCTATTGTAAATAATGCTGCGATAAGCATGGGAGTAAAGATATCACTTCAACATAGTGTTTTTGTTTCCTTTAGCTATATTCCCAGGAGTGAAATTGCTGGATCATATGGTAGTTTGTATTTTTAATTTTTTGAAGAACTCCGTGCTGTTTTCCACAGTGACTGCACCAACTTACATTCCCACCAACAGTGCACAAGAGTTCCCTTTTCTGTACATTCTCACTAGCATGTGTTATGTCTTGTGTTTTCAATATGGCCTGTCTGACAGGCATGAGGTAATATTTCATTGTGGTTTGATTTGTGTTCCTCTAAATATAGTGATTTTGAGCACCTTATTATGTCTCATTCATTAACCATTTATAGATCTTCTTTGGAAAGATGTCTTTTCAGGGGCTTTTCCCTTTTTTAGTTGGATTATTTGTTGTTTTGCTATGGAGTTCTGTGAGTTCATTGTATATTTTAATTATTAATTCCTTATCAGATACATGGTTTGCAAAATATGTTTTTCCCATTTTGTAAAGTTAAATTCTTTTCATTTTGTTAGTCATTCATTTTGCTGTGCAGAAGCTTTTTAATTTGATGTAGTATGACATATTTATTTAGTCACTTATGCTTTAGGTGTTATATGCAAAAAGTCATTGCCAAGATCCATGTCAAGGATCATTTTTCCTAAGTTTTCTTCTAGGAATTTCATGGTTCCCAGTCTTATATTTAATTCATTAATTGCTTTTGAGTTAATTTTTGTGAGTGGTGTTAGGGTTCCAGTTTCATTCTTTTATTTGTGAGTATCCAATTTTCCCAGCATCATCTATCGAAGACATTGTCTTTTCTCCATTGATTGTTCTTGTTTCTCTTGTTAAATATTACTTGATCATATATGCATGGATTTATTTCTTGGCTCTCAGTTCTGTTCTTTTGAGCCATGTGTCTGTTTTTAAACCAATACCATATTTTTGTTAGTATCGCTTTATAATATAGCTATAGCTTGAAATCAGGAAGTATGATATTTCCTGTTCTGTTCTTTCTCAGCATTGTTTAGGTTATTTGAGTATTTTTGTGGTTCCATATACATTTGGGAATTTTTTTTCTACTTCTGTAAGAAATGTCACTGGAATTTTTTTTTTATTATGTTAGTCACCATACAGTACATCATTAGTTTTTGATCTTGATAGGAATTGCATTGAATATGCAGGTGGCTTTTAGTAGTGTGGACATTTAAACAATATTAATTCTTCTAATCCATAAACATAGATATATTACCATTTACTTGTGTCTTCTCTGATTTCTTTCATCAGTAATTTGTAATTTTCATTATAAAGACATTTTACCTCATTGGTTAAATTTATTCCTAACTATTTTGTTGTTTTTTATGTTACTGTAAATGGGGTCATTTTCTTTATTTTTCAGTTACCCTGTTGTTTGTGTGTAGGAAAGCTACTGATTGTTGTACATTAAAATTGTGTCTTGAACTTTACTGATTTTGTTGACTACATTTAAGAGCTTTTTGGTGGAGTCTTTAGGATTTTCTATGTATAAAATCATGTTATCTGTAAATAGAGAAAATTTTAGTTCTTTCTTTCCAATTATGATGTCTTTTATTCCTTCTTCTTGCCTGATTGCTCTGGCTGGGCAGAGCATGTTATTATGCTGAATATTATGTTGAATAGAAATGATGACTGTGGGCACCCTAGTCTTTTTCCTGATCTTAAAGGAAAAGGTCTCAACCTATCATCATTCATTATGATGTTAGCTGTGGGCTTGTCACATATGGTCTTTATTATGTTGAGGTATGTTAGTTCTGTACTTAACTTATTAAGAGTTTTTATAATGAACTGGTGTTGAATTCTGTAAAATGCTTTGTGTGTCTCTATTGAGATGATCATATGAATTTATATCTTTTCTTCCTTTTTTTTTTTTTTTTTTTTTTGGAGTCTTAAGAGAGTACCTTCCCAATTCAAAAATGGCAATCCATATAATATCTTTACATATGCCAAGACTCACTGGATAAGAGAAGCCACACTCACCAATCAGCTTGTTTGGATTTGGTAAGATTGAGAAGGCTTTAGCTTCTTCCCCTCACTGAAGTTTTCCATTTTCTTGGGGATATTTGTTACATCTAGATTTCCAGACATTTTTTCTTGATGAAAGTCAATTACATCTCCATGTTCAAAGGGAGAAGAAATTGGTAGGCTTGATAATTATTTAGTGATTTTATTTACACACAGCATTTTACATGCCTTGAGGGGAAGAAGGAGAAAAAATAATTACTTTCCTAAAGTTTAACCTGGCCATTCTATATTTTCACACATCCCTAGAGGCTTAGTTGTTGTGATAGTGTGTGTGCCATTTTGCTTTTGCCCATTTTCACTTAACATGCTTTTCGTGTTTTAACACGGTCTTCCTATTAACATTTTAAAATTTTCCTGGCTGTTACAGACATTTCAATGAATATCCTTCTACATGTATATTCTGTATATTTTCGTTTTTTTACATCAGGTTTTAAGTTCCTGGGAGTAGGATATTTGTGCCAAAGAGACCAAACACAACTAGAGTTGTAATTCTATAATCATATATACTGTTTTCCACAAGTGCCAGGTAATTCATCCTCCTGGTTACAAAGGAGGAGTGCCATGATTTCAACATAACGTTGAACCACAGGATGTTGAGGAAAGCATGAAGCCCATCTGATGGGTTTAACCCTTTAGAGATAGCTAGGATGTATGAAGGTTCCTCAACTTGAAGCAAAAACAAAGGAATAACAGCTCTCACTTTCACATTTAGAGCTCATAACCTCAAATGCCCTCACAATTCAGGCAAGGAGTATGAATTAACCAAGTAAGGTGTCCAGGAGCCTGTAAGGAAGGAAAGGAACTATTCAAAATGGAGTATTAGGCCCCATCTGCCCCATCGCCCCCATCTAAAGAGCCATTTCCACCTAGCTGCAAATGCAATTTCCCAATTTCAAAATTTGGGCCACTAATTCAAATTGAATATGTATAAAATGAACTAATACGTGGCAGACAGAAGAACTTAGATGAAAGGGTAAAGGGGAGGAAGGAAGGAAGAAAAATAAACAGTTGGTTTGAAACTTCCACATACAGACTTTACAATTTATCTTTTGCAACCATCATTTCTTTATGAAAGTAGGCAACTCACAATGAGAAGATGCTTTGTAGAACTGATTACTGGGATTGGTGCTAATAGGGGAAAAAATACAAATGAATGAGCTAAGCAACCAGCAACATCAAAAGGAAATGTTACTTGTGATGATGTACTGTATGCATGCATGAAAAGCAAAATAGATCCTGGGCTTTAACAGATGTAATTATATAGCATGATAAAGTAAGGCACAAAAGGAGTTGAACCACTCTTTTCAAATTACAAAGCTGTAAAGCATTCAGTAGTCAAGTAGTAAAAAGGGGGGAAAATGTGTTTTACTTCTTTAATTTGCGTAACCTATTTCCCCCCATAAAAAAACGCCTAGGATGAACAGTGCTTTCAGGAGTTGCAGAATTACTGTCTCTCTCCACTCATTTTCCAACTGATTTAATTTCTTCAATAACACCAGCTACACAGGATAGCAAGTAGCCCTGGTTAGCATGTTTTTTTTTTTTTTTTTCAGATTTGCCTTTGTGACATGAGAATATGTAAGTGATAGCAAGGAGGGGGAGAATCCTCTAAATCAGGGTAAGCTGTTGAAGAGATAAGAGAATTCAGGCCTCCAACAGCAAATCTCTCCTCTCCTTTCTCACTATCCTAGAGAGTTTATTCTTGTATGTTTGGGTGGAAGACAGGTGTTATCTGTTATCTGGTGGCCATGACCACTGAAATTGTTTATAGGCCATGTGCTATCAAACAAGGTAAATGGAGTGACTGTAAGATTAAGGAGGACTTGGAGGAATGGGAGACAGGAGAGTGATAAGGGCCATAAGAAGGCGTTTTGTTATAAAGACAAAGACCTGGAGGCATTTGTTGTTAGGAAATATCTCTAAGCTGAGACTGTAAGCAAAAAGGGCAAATGGTAAATTCTGTAAATTGTTCTTTACTATGACAATGAAAGCCTCAGGACTCTAAGACAAAAGCAAACCACAAATATGTCTTTGTTCCCTGTTGTTTTTTAGCTACCTTTAGGTAGAGTCCTTGGTGCCACCATTTTGGCAGCTCTAAGTACACTTAAGATAAGCCAGTTCACAGGGACATCATTAAGGATGAGGGCATTTTAAGGGCACCTGGGTGCCCCAGTTGGTTGGGCATCCAACTCTTGGTTTCTGTTTAGGTCATGATCTCGGGACTGTGAGATGAAGCCCCATGTCAGGCTCTACACTGAGTGGGGAGGCTGCTTGAGATTCTCTCCCTCACCCTCTGCACTTCCAATTCACACTCTCACACACACATTCTCTCTCTAAAATAAATAAATAAAATCTTAAAATAAGAATGAAGGTGCTTTAAATTAGATACTAAGGCAAATAGCCAGGTAATTCTAGCAAAGGTAGCTTTGGATCTAATGGCCTGATAGATATCTTGAATCATAGGCATGTTTTTCCAAGGAGTTGTGATTAAGTCCCTTTATCACTAATGTTTTCTAAGCCTGGCTGATTTGGTAAAACTGCTCTGTGAAGGATACTACAGGGTTTACGTGGACTACAAAAAGTAATATGTAAATCCTTTACAAGGTCCTTTTTAATCAAATCAAACTCTCCCTCTCATCTTCTCCACTTGTTTTCTTGATCGGGAAGTACCCCCGTGACACACAGGGTTCTCTGATGTTGCGTCCCCTTCTGTATCTCTTCTTCAATGTCTGGCCCTGTGAATTCAGAGATGAACCATACTATGGAGATGAATAATCTGCTCTTGAGATACTGACTCTCTTATAGAAAGATGGCATTATCATCATGTGGTAGGCACTGCCCTAAAGTCATGACCTCTATCCTCTCAGTTAATTACTGTAGCAACTAAATGCATTAAGGGCTCTTTTTTATTCCCAATTTGAAGATAGAAAAGCTGATGATGAGAAATAGGAAGTCTTTTCTTAAGGTTGTATATCTCTCAAGTGACAGATCCAGGACAAGATCTCAGGTCTGATTCCAAAGTCTAGACTCTTAACCAAAATATTAATGATAATATAAAAGATGATGAAGAAGAAGACAATAATGAAGATAGCTAATGTTTATTGAGTATTTTTTATGTTCCAGGTAAAGTATAAGGCACTTGAAATAGAGTATAATCTTGTTCATTTGGAACAACTACTCTGTGAGGTCAGTAATATCATCACCATAATTAGGTGATGAAAAACAAGGTGTATAGAAATTATTCCTTACAAAAGGTCATTCAGCGTGTGTCTTCAAACAGAGTGGGTCCCTATAGTACAGCAGAAGCAGCACGTCTAAGTTTCAAACTGGTAGGTATCTTATTCATCTTTGATTTTAGGAAAATCAAAGGAATATGAACAAATTATGTAGAAAAACACAATGTGTAACCCTGCTTGATTGGAGTAATGTGAGGGGGTAACCAAATTAAAGCAAATAAATTACCCCAAAATACTAGCTACTGAAGCTACCCCCATCTAACACTTTTGTAGGATTCCTTGGCAGCTATCATAGTCATTCAGTTAAGTCAAAGAGACCCATTTTTTTTGTCCTAGGATCCCCTTACAGCATCATCCCAAAACTGTTTGGGACCACTTACTACAAAGGGGCCCAGCTCCCCAGTAGACTGAAGTGATGTCTTCTGTGTTGTGGGGATGCCCACATTCAGCTGAATGCCGTATAAAAGTTGTCTGTAGTAAACATTTGTTGATTTCAATTGTTAATGCTTAGTAATCAAGCGGTTACCAATTTGTTTCCTTGCACATAAGTATTCCCTTAAATACCCTGAAGCATTTTGCTTTAAAAAATGTGGTAACCATACATGCTCATATTCATCCATAAAAATAATTGTTATAATGTTCTTTTCCCATTATATTACTGCGAAACTTATTTGAGACCATTGGAGGTTGGGGACATAATTTAAAAATATATATGTTAAAGGGTAGGCTATCATTATTCTTTATTTACTTGGCAGACATTACTGAGATCCTATTGTATGTTAGGCAGTCAGGTAAACCTAGCAAGGGAAACAAAGATATATAACATATATGGCTCATTCTACCTGTAAACCATTAGTTGCAAGCTTCACTATGCTGAGGATAAACATCTTGCATCATCTATAATTTGTTACCCACTTCATGTTCTACATTTGCAAAAAAAATTAATGATCCTGTTAGCTAATGTGTAAACAGTGGCTATTAAATAAGTAAATATATGGATTTAACTACTCCTTTCCTTTTGCTAATAAAATAAATATTCTCTATTAATAAACTGCTATACAGAAATGTAGTTTATAGATGAGTTGCACTTAGACATGAAAAAAGTACTTTGAGTGTGCAGTGGCAGAAAGAATACAGGTACCTAGAAATGAAGCATTAGAAAAATTAATCACATTCCTTCAGATCTAACTGCCTGTGGTCTTCGTGGTAGCATTTATTAAAGAATTAAAAATACATTCATTTTCAAGACTTTTGTTACAAAAATGATAGCTTTACTATACCTTTAGGAATTATATCTGCAATTATATTACTTAATATTCTGTTTTAATACATTTTCTCAATGAGACGTTTCCACTCATTCAGATACTGACTATAAAAGCAAAATTAAATGAAGAGTTGTTAGGATAAAAAAATTAAAATTCTATTGCCAAAAAGGGAGAAGTGGTAATTTTATATTCTCATTGCTTTCTCTAAATAACTGTCCAATCTTCTACTTTAGACTGGCAATGTAGGTAATGAATATAAATCCCTTATATTTGTAAAGCACTTGGCTTTATATTTGCACTAGTAAGGCAGATGAGGTACTGTGGCTAAGCCAACTAAAATTGGAGGTAATTTTTCTTTTACCTTATTGAGGTATAACATATATACATCAACGCATATAAAGTGTACTAATCCTGAGTGTTCAGCTAGCTGAGTTTTTATGCCTCTGTAACCACCACCAGATCAAGGTCTGGAACATCTCCAGAGCCACAGAGATTTCCTTCATGGCCCTCCCTAATCAACCTCAGCCCACGACCACCAAGTCATAATAGCCAATAATGTGGCTATTAACACTGTTTTCTTTTGCCTGCTCTTGGATGTCGTAAGTGGAATTATGTAATATGCTTTTTTTTTTTCACTCAACAAAATGTGAGATTCATCTATATTGTGTAATCGGTTGGTGTACGTTTTTTATTGCTGCAGTGTAATATATTGCATGAATGCAATACAGTTTATTCCTTCCTCTCTTGATAGATACTTGGATTGTTTCTAGTTTTTGTATAGTGTGTGAAGGAAATATTCTAAATATCTCTGCTTAAAGGTATCAATAAGCCAAAACAAAGTAAGAAATACGTAAAACTAAAAACTGAAAGCAGAGACTAATGTTGGCTTTAAACTTGAGAGCATTTGTTCAGCTTGGTGAACCTGAGCTTCAACTGTCACATCCTCTGAGGACACAGGACAGAGTAAGCCATAGCCAAATAGCTGGGGGTGAGAGGGGGGAGAATCTAATAAGACCCTACTGTATTAAGCTAGAATTCTCATTTTAGGGTAAATGACAAATAAACCTAACTCTGCAGAGGACTTCAAAGAAAACAGCCCATCTTAAAATGTAGTACCAATGAGTTTGAAGTCCAATTTGTATCTCTTACTTGATCCTAAAAATTAAGACTAAAATTTAAAGTTTTTCCAGGATATTGGTGCCCCCGCATATGCCTGGACTAGACAAAAGCAAATTCTTTCTGGGAGAATTCACTTTTAAATAAGGCCTCAAAAATTCTCACAAAGATATAAAAATCACAGAACATAAAATGTGGCACCAGGGCAAAAGCCAGCAGAAACAGACCAATAAATAAAATCTGTGTTAGATTTGTAAAATATAGATTATAAAAGAAAATGATGAATCTGCTAAAAGAAATAAGAAATTAAAAGTATGAGAACAAGAGACCTCAAAAAGACCAAGCAGTTTTGGAGGAAAGACAGAGCCAAATAGAACATGTAGTGATAGAAAAAAAATAATTATAATTAAAAATAGGACCAAAAATGGAATTGAAATAAATAAATTACATTTAACCAGAGTTCCAAAAGTAGATGTGAGAAAGAATGATGAAAAGATAATATTTGAAGAGATGACAGCAAAGAAATTTTCATAACAGATGGAAGGCCACTTATTCATTCCACAGTGACAAAAATGAAAGAAATAATAAAAACAGGATCCACTTCTGTACACATCATGATGAGTATGTGGGAAAGAGAGACGAGATGAACCTAAAAATAAGCACAAAGACATATTACTTTCATATGAATGACGCTTGATCTAGCAACTGGCATCTTAAAGGCAACAGAAGCCAGGAGTGAAATATATCTCCAATGTGCTTAGAGAGTAATTAATTTAATTTAGAATAGTATGCTCCATCAAAAAAAGTTTTTTTTTTAAATTTAGAGGTATTTGATATTTCAAGTATACAACTTAATGATTAAATATTAGCTTACCATTTTGAAGTATATACTAACTCCAGTTCACATCCAACACCATATGTAGTTGCAGATTTTTTAGTGTGTGTGTGTGTGTGTGTGTGTGTGTGTGTGTGTGTGTAGTAAAGATTTTAAGGTCTACTCTCTTAACTTTTATACATGCAATTCACTATTATTTACTTCGGTCTCATGCTATATATTATATCTCTATGACTTAGTTAATTTATAGCTGGAAGTTAGTACTTTTTTAAAAAATTTATTTGACAGAGAGAGATCACAAGTAGGCATAGAGCCAGGCAGAGAGAGAGGGAGGCAGACTTCCTACTGAGCAGAGAGCCCGATGCAGGGCTTGATCCCAGGACCCTGAGATCATGACCTGGGCCGAAGGCAGAGGCTTAACCCACTGAGCCACCCAGGTGCCCAGAAGTTAGCACTTTTTAATGCCTTGACTGATTTCATCCACCCCCAATCCCTGTCTCTAGTAACCACCGATCTGTTCAACCCTGAGCTTGGAGTGGGGTTTTTTTTTTGTTTCATTATTTGTTTTGTTTTTTTCTTTTGTTTTTGTTTGATTCACATGTGAGGTAATATAGTATTTACCCTATCCTGTCTGACTTTTTCACTTAACATCATGCTCTCAAGGTCTATCCATATGTTGCAAAGGACGAGATTTTGTTCTTTGATAGCTGTATAATATTCCATTGCATATACCACATTTTCTTTATCCATTATCCATTAGTGAACACTTAGGTTGTTTCTATATCTTGGCTATTATAAATAATACTCCTAGGAACATGAGAGTACAGCTGTCTTTTCAAGTTAGAGATTTTGTTTTCTTTGGATATCTGCAACCATCATAAGTTGGAGACCATCTCTATAAGATTGCGAATATTTTCTCTCATTCAGTAGGTTGCCTTTTCATTTCACAGATGGTTTCATATGCTGTGCAGAAGCTTTTTAGCTTGATGTAGTCCTATTTGTTTATTTGTGCTTTTGTTTCCTTTGTTTTGGGGGCAGGTCCAAAAAACATCACCAACACCAAAGTCACAGAGCTGGCCACCTATGTTTTCTTTTAGGAATTTCATGTTACACATTTTACATTCATATCTTTAATCTATTTGGAGTTAATTTTTGTGTATGGTGGCTCTCTTTGCATGTGGCTCTCCAATTTTTCCAACACCATTTATTAAAGAGATTGTCCTTTCCTCATTGTATATTCTTGATTGCTTTTCATAAATAATTGACTGTATATGTGTGAATTTATTTCTGGGCTCTTCATTCTCTATATTGATCTATATGTCTGTTTTTATGCCACTACCATAATTTTTTTTATTACTAGCTTTGTAATATAGTTTGAAATCAAAGACCATGATGCCTCCAGGTTTGCTCTTCTGTTTTTCAAGATTGATTTGACTGGAGTTTTTCATGACTTCATACAAACTTTAGGATTCTTTGCTCTCTTTCTATAAAAAAAAAATGTCACTGCCATTTTGATAGGGATTGCACTGGACCTTTAGGATGCTTTGGATAGTATGAACATTTTAACAGTATTAATTCTTCCTGTCTATAAGGATGGAATATGTTTCATTTATTTGTGTCTTCAATTTCTTTCACTAATTTTTTGATAGTTTTCAGTGTATAGGTCTCTCACTTCCTTGGTTAAATTTATTCCTAGGAATTCTTTTTTGATGTAACTATGAATGAATGATTTTCTTAATTCCTCTTTTTTAAAATTTTATTTTTTTATTAGTTTCAGAGGTAAAATTTAGTAGTTCATCAGTTGCATGTAACACCCCGTGCTCATTACATCAAGTGCCTTCCTTAATGCCAATGCCCATCACCCAATTATCCCTTCCCCCCACCCAGCTGCCCTCCAGCAACCCTCAATTTGTTTCCTAAAGTTCAGTGTCTCTTATAGTATGCCTCCCTCTCAATTTTCATCTTATTTTATTTTTCCTTCCCTTCTCCTATGTTCACGCATTTTGTTTCTTAAAATCCACACATGAGTGAAATCATATGGTATTTATCTTTTTCTGACTGACTGATTTAGCTTAGCCTAAGATCTTCTAGCTCCATCCACATTAATTTCTCTTTATGGGAGATAATTATTAGTGTAAGAAATCCAGCAGATTTTTGATACTGATTTTGTATCCTGTAAGTTTACTGAATTTGCTTATTTCAAAAACAGATTTTTGATGGAGTCTTTAGTCTGTATGTAGTATCATGTCATGTGCAAATAATGACAGTTTTATTTCTTCCTTTCCAATTTGAATACCTTGTATTTCTTTTCTTTTTCACCTCTGGCTGTTCTGGTTGGTATTTTCAATACTGTGTTGAATAAAAGTGCCAAAAGTGCACATATTTTATCATATTCCTGGTCTTAAAAAAAAAAAAAACCTTTCAGCTTTTGATCACTGAGTACCATGTTTGTTGTAGACTTGTCATATATGGCCTTTATGATGTTGAGGTGCTTTCTTTTTATACCCCTCTGTTGAGAGTTCTTACCATAAATCAATGTTCAACTTTTTCAAATGCTTTTTTTTCATGTCTTGAGGTAACATAACTTTTTACTCTCATTTTGTTAAAATGGTGTATCAAATTAATTGACTTCTAAAGTATTGCTGAATTTGGTTTGGTGCTATTTTGCTGGAGATTTTGGCATCTCTGCTTATCAGGGATATTGACCTATAATTTTCATCTCTTATGGCATCCTTGTCTGGTTTTATTATCATGGTAATGCTGGCCTTGTAAAATGTGTTTGTAAGAGTTCTCTCCTTTCCTCTTTTGGAAGAGTTAAGAAAGATTGGTAGTCTTTGAATGCCTGATATAGAACACATCAGTGAAGCCATCTGGTCCTGGACTTTCGCTTATGAGGTTTTTGATTAATGACTCAATCTCCTTGCTAATAATTGGTATGCTCAGATTTTGTGTTCATCATGATTCAGTCTTGGTAGTTTGTATATTTTCAGGAATTTGCTCTTTTATTCTAGGTTGTCAAATTTGTTGGCATATAAGTATTCAAAGGAGTCTTATCGATCCTTTGTATTTCTGTGTTATCAGTTGTAATGTTTCCTCTTTGATTTTGGATTTTGAGACCTGTTTTTTTCTTGGTGAGCTTACCTAAGGTTTGTCAACTTTATCTTTTCAAAGAACCAGCTATTAGTTTTATTAACCTGTTCTATTGTTTTCTTACTCTCTAATTCATTTATTTTGGCTTTGATTTTGCTGTTTTCTTCCTTCAACCAAACTTGGAATTTATTTGTTCTTCAATCTCTAGTTCCTTGAGTGTAAGTTTAGGTTGTTTATTTGAGATCTTTCTTATTTCTTCAGGTATGCATTTATCACTGTGAATGTCTATGCTAAAACTTCTTTCATTGTATCCCATAACTTTTGGAATGTTGTATTCCATTTTCATGGAAAATTAATTTCCAAAGAATTTCCAAAATATTTTTTCTTTTGATTATTCTTTGACCATTGATTGCTTACTAGCATATTGTTTAATCTCCACATATTTGTGCATTTTGCAGTTTTTCTTGTAATTGATATCTAGTTTCATACCACTGTGGTTGGAAAAATTCTTGATATGATTTCAGTATTCTTCAGTTTAAAAGGCTTTTTTTGTGGCCTAACATATTGAAAGAACATATATTCTGTTGCTTTTGGAAAGAATGTCTTACATTTATGCGTTAAACCCATGTAGTTTAACATGTAATTTAAGACTGATGTTTCCTTAATGATTTTCTGCTTGGATAATCTATCTGTTGACACAGGTGGGATATTAAAGTCCCCCACTATTAATGTATTGCTGTCTATTTCTCACTTGACTTCTGTTAATGTTTACCATATATATTTCTGTGCTCCTATGTTGGGTAAGTAAATATTTATCAATATTATATACTCTTGTTAGATTGGACCCTTTTTCATATTGTAATGCCTTTCTTTTTTTTTTAAGATTTAATTTTTTTATTTGACAGAGATCACAAGTAGGCAGAGGCAGGCAGAGAGAGAAGGGGGGAAGCAGGCTCCCCACTGAGCAAAGAGCTCGATGTGGGGCTTGATCCCAGGACCCTGAGATCATGACCTGAGCTGAAGGTAGAGGCTTAACCCACTGAGCCACCCAGGCACCCCTGTAATGCCTTTCTTTATTATTAACAGTCTTCATTTCAGTCTGGTCTGTTGTAAGCAGAGTACTTGAGCATTTTTATTTTCCATTTATATGGAATATCTTTATCCATCCCTTAATTTTCTGTCTGTAAGTGTTACATCTGAAGTAAGTCTCTTATTTTTATTTATTTACTTAATTTTAAAAATTTTATTAATATGTAATGTATTATTTGCTTCAGGGGTACAGGTCTGTGAATCATCAGTCTTACACAATTCACAGCGCTCACCATAGCACTTACCCTCCCCAATGTCGATGACCCAGCCATCCTGTCCCTCCTGTCAACTCCCCCCCTCAACAACCCCAGTTTGTTTCTTCAGATTAAGAGTCTTTTATGGTTTGTCTCCCTCCTGATCCCATCTTGTTTCATTTTTTCCTTCCCTACCCCCCACAACCCTCTGTCCTGCCTCTCAAATTCCTCATATCAGAGAGATCATATGATAATTGTCT
The DNA here is from genome assembly GCA_003697995.1 of Taxidea taxus jeffersonii. Classification (NCBI taxonomy): domain Eukaryota; kingdom Metazoa; phylum Chordata; class Mammalia; order Carnivora; family Mustelidae; genus Taxidea; species Taxidea taxus. The sequence continues at coordinate 91,724 of ML103155.1, forward strand.
TTCTCTGATTGACTTATTTCACTCAATATAATAACCTCTAGTTCCATCCATGTCATTGCAAGTGGCAAGATTTTTTTTTAATTTTATTTTTTCAGTGTTCCAAGATTCATTGTTTATGCACCACACCCAGTGCTCCATGCAATACGTTAATACCCTTATTAATACCTCCATGCAATATGTCAATATCCTCCTTAATACCCACCACCAGGCCCTCCCTACCCCCCACCTCCTTCCCCTCCAAAACCCTCAGTTTGTTTCTCAGAGTCCACAGTCTCTCATGGTTCATCTCCCACTCCAGTTTCCCCAACTCACTGTTGACTGTTTCCTTTGCTGTGTAAAAGCTTTTGATCTTGATACAGTGCCAATAGTTGATTTTTGCCCTTGTAAAGTAAGTCTCTTATAGGCACCATATAGACAGCTCTTTTTTTTTTTTTTAAGCCATTCAGCCTCTCCATGGCATGGGAGATTTAGTTCACTCAAATTTAAAGTAATTATTGATACATACCGATGGCTATTTTGTTAAATGTTTTCTGGCTGTTCTTTATTCCTTTCTTGCTCTCTTCCTTTGTGAATTAATGACCATCTTTACTGCTTAGATTTCTTTCTCTTTATATTTTATGTATCAACTCTAGGTTGTGCTTTAGGGTTACTGTGAGGCTTACATTTAACAACTTATGTCTATTTTAAGTTGATTCCAAAAAAAGTGTAAACACTTTCTAAAACTTCACATTTCCACATTTCTACTCTCCTTCACCCCAGTTTCTTTTTGATGTCAAATTTTATCTTGTGTATTCTTTAACTAATTTTGTAGTTAAGGTTATTTTTACTACTTTTGTCTTCTAACCTTGATGCTAGCATTGTAAGAGATCAATCACTATCTTTGCTATGTGTTTACTTATACCACAGAGATTTATATTTCCATGTTTTCTTGTAAGTAGCCGGTACCTTTTCTTTTTCAGCTTAACAAAGCCCCTTTAATATTTCTTGTAATGTCAGTCGTGTTGATGAACTTTTTTAGGTTTGCTTATCTGAAAAACTCTCCTTCAATTCTAGATGATAACATTGCTGGAAAGAGCATTATTTGTTGGATTTTTTTTCTCTCTGCATTTTGTATAATCATGACCTTCCTTTCTGGCCTACAAAGTTTCTGCTGAAAACTCTGCCGAGAGCCTTATGGAGGCTTCCTTGCATGTATCAAATTGTTTTACTCTTGCTGCTTTTAAGTCTTTCATTGAACTTCTGACATTTTAATTATATGTTGCTCTGGTATCTTTGGATTCATCTTATTTGAAACATTCTGGGTTTCCTAGATCTGGTTGTCTTTTTCCTCCTCTGGTTTCAGGAAGTTATCAGTCATTATTTCTTTAAATGACTTTTCTTCTCTTTCTCCTTCGGTTCACTATAATGTGAACATTATTCCACTTGATATTGTCCTGTAAGTGTCTTAACCTATCTTCACTTTCTTTTTCACTTTTTTCCCCTGCTTTGATTGGGTGAGTTCCACTGCCCTGTCCTTGCATTCACTGATCCTTTTTTCTGCTTCATTTAGTCTTCTGTTGAAGCCCTTTAATGTATTTTTCAGTTCAGTTATTGTATTCTATAGCTCTGTGACTTCTGTTTGGTACTTTCTTACATTTTCTCTTTTGCTACAGTTCTTACTGTGTTCATCATTTCTTATTCTGAGTTTGATGAGCAGTGGGGCTTACACTTAACCATCAGGTAAAGTGCTTATTTCCATTTCATTAAGGTCTTTTCCTGAGGTTTTATCTTGTTCTGTTCAGAATGTATTTCTTGGTTTATTCATGTTACTTGACTCTGTTGGTTTCTATGAGTTAGGTAAAATAGTTACTTCTGCTGGTCTTGAAGGAGTAACCTAATGTAGGCGGTGAACCTTATTGTTCAGACTTGCCCTAGCTTTGTTTTCTCTCAAACCTTTGTGATTGTCCAAGGAAACTGTTTTATTTTTAATGACTCCTAGGAGTTGAGGGTACGTCAAGACCTCTCAGTGTCCCAAAGGGGAGGATCTCAGTTAACACCTAGATCAGGGTGATTAGAATCAAACCTTCAGGCACAAATTTTAATGTATGCAAATATATACAATCTTAGGGTACCATAAGTGTAAGCCCTGCAGCTTACTAGTGCCAGGTGATTTAGAATGTCCCCTGGGCACTGGTTGAAAAATCAGGGCTCCAGACAAATGTATAAGCTCCCATCTGGGAGATACAAGTGAGCTGTATCAAGGCAGAGGGAAAGCACAGAGATGGCATGAACCAGCCTACATTCACTGAGAGCATGCCTGGATGTTTGCCAAACCTAAAGCCTGCCCCTCTGCCCAAAACGGTAAGATACACAAGTGAGGCTCTCTCACACAAAGTCTTGGTACCTCTAGATGTCTACTTCTGGGCTGGGCCCCAGGCTGGGTGAGTCCAAGCACTCAAGCCCTTTAATTGCCATTTCTCAGATTATTTTAGCTTTGTGGGTCATATGAATGTTGACCCCATTTCTTGTCAAAGCTAGAAGTTTTAGGGGCTTGTCTCTTCTGTGCACATCTTAAAAATTGGGGTTGCCTCATGAGGGATCAAACTCTTCACTCCTTAGGGAGAAGCTCTGGCATTCAAGTTCCCTCCTGACTGTGAGGACCTTGTCCTGTGGAAGTGGGGATTATGGCAAGAGTGTGTCCCAGCTTTTCCTATCACTGTGATGTGTGTTTTCTCTCATTCAACCAATGTATAGGAGTCAGTAAGCCTGTTTGTAGGACTTTTTCAGAGGAAATTGTTCCTTGTGTAGCTGTAGATTTGGTATGTGCATGAAGGAGATTTCATGATTCTCTTACATTGTCATCTTGAATTGGACTGCTATTTTTCATTTTTTGAGGAAACTCCATACTGTTTTCCATAGTGGTATGCCAATTTACATTCCTATCAACAGTGCCCAAAGGTTCCCTTTTCTCCACATCCTCACCAACACTTGTTCTTTCTTGTCCTTTTGATAATAACCACTGTAATAGTGTGAGGTGATATCTCGTTGTAGTTTTGATTTGCATTTCCTGGTGATTAATAATGTTGAGTACCATTTCATGTGCCCGTTGGTCATCTTTGAACAAAATGTCTCTTCATATCTCTGCCCTTTAGGTTAAATAGTTTATAGTTTGCTATTGAGTTGTATGAGTTCTTTATATATTTAACTACTTAATTGATACATGATGTGAAAATATGTCCTTCTGTTCAGTAGGTTGTCTTTTTATTCTGTGTATGCTTTTCAGAAGCTTTTTAGTTTGATATAATCTGACTTGGTTATTTTTTCTTTTGTTTCCTTTGCTTTTGGTGTCAAAAGAAATCATCTCCAAGACCAATGTTGAGATTACCACCTACACTTCCTACATTTTCCTCTAGGAGTTTTAATTTTCACATTTTACATTCATGTCTTTAATCCATTTTGAGTTAGATTTTGTGTAGGGTATAAGACAGTGGTCCAGATTCATTCTTTTGCATGTGACTGTCCAGTATTTCCAACACCATTTATTGAAGAGGCTGTCCTTTCCTCATTATATAGTATTGACTACATTTTCATAAACTAATTTTTCCATTTATATGTGGTTCCATTCCTGGGCCCTCTATTGTGTTTATTGATCTATGTGTCTGTTTATGTCAGTATCATGCTTTTTAAAATTATTACTACTATAGCCTGTTGTCAGAGCTTGAAATCAGGAAGTACGATGCCTCCAGCTTTATTCTTCCTTCTCAAGATTGCTTTGCCTATTCAGGGTCTTTAATGGTTCCATACAAATTTTAGGATTATTTGTTCTGTTTCTGTGAAATGTGCCACTAGAGTTTTGATAAGTTGGTACCTATAGGTTGCTTTGGGTAGTATGGACATTTAAACAATATTAATTTTTCCAATGCATGAACACAGGTAACTTTTCTGTGTATTTGTGTCCTCTTCTGTTTCTTTCATGAATGTCTTACAGCTTCCAGTGTACTGATCTCTTACTGCCTTGATTAAATTTATTTCAAAATATTTTACTCTTTTGATGCAGTTGTAAGTAGGATTGTTTTCTTAATTTCTTTCTGACCATTCATCATTATTGTATAGAAACACCACTGATTTTTGCACATCAATTTTGTATCCTGCAACTTTATTGAATTTGCTTATTCTAATACTTTTTAGTGGTGTCCTTAGGGTTTTCTGTATATAATACTATGTCATGTGCAAATACTGACAATATTCCTTTTTCCTTTTCAATTTGGATGCATTTCATTTATTTTTCTTGTCTAATTTCTCTGGGTAGCACTTCTAATCAAAAATAACTTTCAAAACGTAAGTGAAATCAGGATCTTCTGACAGTAATAAAAAGACATAATTTGCCACCAGCAGACTAGTATTTAGAAAAATGCAATATGGGCAGAAGGAAAATGATTCCAGATGAAAGATAGAAAAAATAAGAAATAATCATTAGTAAATGTTGTAAATATTCAAGTAAACCTAAACAAACACTGACTGTATACAACAAAATTTTATAGGTCAAGATTTTACAAGAATAAATAGATAACAGTAGTGTATAAATTGAGATGGAGAATAATTGTGGTTAAAGTATTCTAAAAGCTTTGTTTTTGGGGGATTAAAGTATTGATGAGCTTTCATAATTAAGTGTACTTGTTAATACTCTAGAGTAACATAAATTAGGGTTAATTTCCAAACAACTACATGGAAATAGTGAATGAGAAAAGAAAATACAAAATACTGAAAGAATAGAATACATAAAAGTGCAACGGTAGAAAACACAAAATAAGATAGAAAAAAAATCCCCAAATATGAGTTGTTTTAAAAGGAATAAATGCTTTAGTTAAAAGACACAAATTGTCAAAGTGAATTAATAAAAATCCTGTCCATATGAGTCTGTAAGAAGGAAATCTAAAGTATCATAAGAAAGTATGAAATTACATAAAAGAATGGAAGATTTACTGAACAAATAGAAATTTTTTGAAGTTGAAATATCTATACTGATATAAAAAGAAATTGATTTTAATGCAAAAACATCAGAAAGGAAGGGAAAACATATTATTTTTCTTAATTCAGAACAAAGGAAGACATAAAATTCTAAATGTGTATGTAATTATTGATATAACTTCAAAATAAATTTTAAAAATTGATAGTATTATCAAATAAAAACCCAGAAATAGATCAACACAAGTACAGCCAACTGATTATTCACAAAGATGCAAAAGCAGTTCAATAGAGGAATGATAATCTTTTCAAAAATTAGTATTAGAGAAATTGATATCTATAAGCAAAAATGAATTTAGACCTAAACCTCACATCTTATATAAAAGTTAACTAAAATAGATGATGGATATAAGTGCAAAACTTAAAACTATAATAATTTTAGAGGAAAACAATGAAAAAAATCTCTGGGACCTAGAGAATGTTGAAGAGTTCTTAGACATAAGAACAAAATCATGTTCCAAGAAAGAACAAAAAACACAATAAAATGGATTTTATTGAAATTTAAAAAAATGTTCTGTGAAAGATCCTATTAAGATGAAAGGAAGGTAAATTACAGACTGGGAGAAAATATTTGTAATCCATATATCTGACAAAAGACTCTTACCTAGAATATACAAGGAATTCTCAAAACCCAACAGTAAAAATCAAACAATTAGAACAAAAATAATTAAACAGGAAGATACATTTCACAATACATAATGGCAAAGAAGCATGTGGAAAATAAGCACATGAAAAGATGTGCAATATCACTGTACATCAGGGAAATGTATTTAAGACCGTGATGAGGTATCTTCTATTCTGTTAGACTAGAGTTCTATTTAGAAGAGCTTAAAAAAAAAACAAAAAACCAACAATCTCAAACACTGATGAGAATACTGAGAAATTGGATCTGTCATCCACTGCATGTGGAATGAAATGTAGGTACAGCCACTCTGGAAAATAGTTTGACAGTTTCTTAAAAAACTAAACATTTACTTACCATATGACCTAGTAATTACACTGCTGGATATTTACCGAAGGAAAAAAAAATGAATTGCATGCCCACACAAAACCTTCTATACAAATATTTATAACAGCTCTATTTGTAACAGCCAAAAATTGGAAATATGCTTCTGAAGGGGTATCTGGTTAAACAAAATGTAGCATATCCATACCATACAGTGCTACTTAGCAATTAAAAAATAAGCAGTTTATACACTCTATTTGGATGGATCTCAAGGGCATTAGGTTGAGTTTTAAAAGCCATTCTTAAAGTTCTGTACTTTAATATTCAAGTTACATAACATTCTCAAAATGGCAAAATTATTTAGATGGAAAATGGCTTAGGGGTTGACAGAGGGTAGGTCTAGATTTCACTATAAAGGGCGTGGCAGGAGAGAGATGTTGCTTGTGATAAAAATTGTTTTGTATTTTGATTGCAACATAATCAATGTTACAGTATCTACATGAAATTAAATGACACAGGTCTGTGTTCACACTTTGCACGGAAAGTCAATTTCCTTGGTTTTGAGTGCATATCATAGTTATGTAAAATATAACCAGTGGGGGAAAGTGGGTAAACTATAGGCAAGATCTCTCTGTACTCCTTTTTTAACTTCCTCTAAATCTATAATTATTTTAAAATAAAAAGTTAAAAAATAAACTAGATGAATCCACTATCACAATGGGAGATTTTTATCATTTATATTAAAAACTAATAGCACATGCAAGCCAAAAGGAAAAGTAAGTAAGTAAATAAATAAATAAAGAGTAGAAAAGAAAAACTGAATGTAGAAGATTTTAACAACTCTGTTTTATACATACATACATATAGGACACTGAACTAATACAGTATGAACCTTACTTTAGAGCACAATTAAATCATTAGCGTGCACACAAACATGCACAAACACACTCACATGCACACACATATGCACACACCCCAGTCTCATATAGCAATAAAACAAAATAACAAATTAAAAAAATCAATTATAAATTTCATTTTCTATCATATAATCAGTAGTAAAAAGAAAATTTGGAAACTACATATTTAGAAATTAGGCATGCCTCTAAATGAGTCAAATAAGAATTCATAATTTAAATTAGAAAAAAACTTTAATGAATGATAATAGCATATACAAACTGATGTCATACAACTAACGTTGTGCTTAGAAATCTACAACTTCAAGTACTATAGAAAACAAAAAAGCCTAAATATAAATGTATTAAGCATCCATTTCAAACATTACAAAACAAACTAGTGAATCCCAAAGAAAGTAGAAATTTAAAAAATATATGAAGATAAGAGCAGAAATTAATGATATGTAAAGTAATGATACAATGTTCTCAACAAAACCAAAGTTCATTTCTTTACAAAGACTAATAAAATTAACAAATCTCTGCCAAAATTGATCAAGAGACAAAAGAAAGGAGGTGCAATTAAGTGAATTAGAATTGGAAAAAGGGGTTATAAATACAGACACTGCAGATATTACAAAATAATAAAGTATTTAGAATCCCTTAATGCTTATTAATTTGAAACTTGGATAAAATATTCAAACACACAGAAAGGCAATAGTCAAACACAGACAAAAAAATAAATTGTCCAAACAGATGGGAGATCTGAATTTTTTTTAATTACAAATTACTCAAGCCAAAATGGACAAATGGTTATAAAAAATCTTCTTTTCCTGTCGCCTTGAGCAGAAAAATGCTAAAGAAGACTATGATTGCTTTTAGCTTTAGGTGTGTGCCAAGACCCGTATCAGTTACCAGGACTACGGCATATTGCATTCACCCAGATAAGCCTCACAGTGGTACCTCGGGCCGGACTGCAGGAGTCAGTTGAGGGAGATATAACTGCTTTCAGCCCTTATCGGTAGGAAAGGAATTTCTCAGAGGTACCAAAAAGGATAAGGCGGTTTGTCCTATTTATCCAAAGACTTTTAGATCACCCCCATCAACATTCATTTTCTAGCTCTACAACTGTAAGATTCACCTGGCAAATAACAGTGTATCAAGAGTGCCCCAAAGATGAAATGAAAACATCCATTGCCTCCCTTAGACATAAGTGTAGAAATAGTTTGTCAGTTGGATGCTTGATTACAGTGCAATGGAAAATTATATGCTTTAAAAACTTGGCTCTTAGGCTGTAAAGAATTTTCAGGAAACCATATAGGGTAAAATAAGCCGAGCCTAATTTAAATTTTACTCTAAATTCTGATATTCCATTTTTCACACAAAATCAATTCATTTAGAAAACAGTTTGCTCCTTTAAAATTATGAAGTAACTGAAAAAAAAGAAAATGCAGAAATATGTGAGAAAAGCTGAGACAACAACCATATTAGAAGACTGGGTCTTTGGGTTAATAGTTGACAATGCTGTGTCACTTTCACTTCCTGGTCACTTGTTTCCAGTACTCATCAAATCTTTAAGCTTCCTGAAGTCTCTCAAAGTTTTCATCAATATTTGAATAAGGGCCACTGCACTGCCCATTCACATCAAATGGGAAACAAAGATTGTTGACAAAAGATCAACTCATGCCAAGGAAAATTCATAGGGCACTAAAAAAAAAAAAAAAAGCTCATTTCTTGGCTGTTTATTTTTCTGGACAACTATATTGATTTTCATGGCAAGATCTTTTATTCCTTGTTTATTGTTGGTCTTGCAACTCTCAGGGACTTTTAATCCAGCAACTCAGCTCTATTTTGCATAAAACAAAGGTGTAGCAAGGAATCTCCTATGTTAATTTCCCCACCATTACTTTTCCACATAATCTGAGCTCCTGGAACCATGCAATAGCAGTGTTACCCAATCTCTTTTAAGTCTTTGTATGTTTAAAGAAATATTTTATATATGTTGTTTAAAAAAATACCCAGACTTAGGAAATATGCATTATTTTAGCAAGTAAATGCTGAATATCTAGTCTATGCCTTGCATTTTGCTGGATCCAAGGCTGAAAATTTTTTCCTCCACCAAGTAGCCTAATAATGGAAGCAGCAGCATCCAGTAAATTTAGAAGTGGAATTTCCCTTCTTATTTCTTTCTCTTGAGCAAATTTCCAGTTACTCATTTATATATATTCATATACAACAAACCTGTAGAGAGGATTGTTTTTTATGCTCCCTAGAAAGACTTAACCTTTCTATATCCTAATTTCCTTAATTGTAAAATGGAAACAGGTTTGATGACAATACCTCACTAGGTTGTTGCAAGGATTAAATGAGTTAGTGTCCCTGAAGCACTGAGAATGGGGTCTGGCACTTGGAGGTACTGTGTATGTGTTGACTGTTGTTTTAGCCCAGGACCACTAAGAAGGCACTGAGACACCCCATTAAGGTGCTGACATTTTACTGGGGAGGTGTGAGTCCAGGACAGTGAAGGTGAGATTAAAAAGAGGCTAGGCAAGGAAAGAACAAAGTGATAGGATGAGTGGTGCTCCATACCAGGGGCCACTTCACAGAAAGCTGCCAACAGAGCAAAAGGACAGTCAACAGATGATGTTTGCCACAGAACAGTGTCTGCAGAAAGACTGAACAGAAGATCCTATCTTCCTCCATGCGGGAGAGAAAAGAGAGGAAAGGAACCTGCCTCACCACTTCAACCTCCCATTTCCGTTGAGTGAGCTGCATACTTGCAGGCTGCTGCAGCTGGTAATTCTGCAGCCTCTTGGGAAGCCGGAACCCACAGCCTGTGCCGTGTATTCACCCCCATCTTTTTCTCTCATGCTCTAGTTGCGATTGACCAAGCAATATAATGGGAACCAAAAGCAACACCAAGGTAGTCTTTGAATCAGACCCCTTTTTTAAAGCTCTCAGTATAGTATAGTTGATAAAAGCAAGGCTTTAGAATTAGATATGCATTTTGGCTTCAAGATCTACTACTTGCTAGCTGTACAAGTTATTTAAGCTGTCTGGGTCTTGTTCCTTCATCTATAAAGTAGAAATATTAATACCTACCTCATAGAGCTGTTATAAAGAACAAATGAGCAGCAAAGTAATTAGAGCTGTGATTGGCACATAAATGTTCAATAAATGTTTACTACTACCATGACTATCATTGCATACAAATGAGAAGATTGGGAAAACCCATTCAGACCACTTGCTGTGAATGTACTGGAATCACACTAGAAGGGACACACCACAGCCTTCAGCTACACAGGAAAAGCAAAATTGAATAATGACCATGATGGATTGGATCAACCTAGAAGGCCTCAATAAATAATTCAGAACTCAAACTGTATTTTTCCCTCACTTCCCTGAATCATTCACAAAATTGCCACTTCTCCCCAATTTAATTCACCTTTATAGATAACCAACAAAAAGTCACTTTCTGCACCCTGATTTGATTTTTTGACAGTCACATTCAAAAATGTCCTCAGAATCTAAATGCATTTATATCAGATATTGTAAAATCCTATTTTATTCTGCCAAGGCAGAGTCAAATGAGAGTTTAAGGCCTGTAGGAGAGTATTCACTTCAACATATTTATATGGACATTGCATTGAGCAATGGTATCACTATGGTGTTATTGACGGATGCCTTTGTGTTAGACATTTAAATTTTTTAAATTGTCATCTTCCTGCAGATTGTGCTGTATATTTCTGAAAGCCCTGCTTCCTTGAGGCTTCAGCTTGGCTATTATTTGACATTAAAACAAGTATACTATATAAGAGACCTATATTTCCTCTATGGAAGTTTTACTGATCCTTACATTTAGACATGATCTTAATTTTTTTCTACTTTGTGAACAATGCACTATGTACACATTTGTTAGAAGGTTATAACTCTGTTTCATAGATAATGATTTATTTATTTTTTAAAGATTTTATTTATCCATTTGAGAGAGAGAGAGCAGAGAGGGAAAGTGAGGAAGAAGCAGACTCCCCTCTGAGCAGAGAGTCCTATGAGGGGCTCCATCCCAGGACCCTGAGATCATGACCTGAGCCAAAGGCAGAGGCTTAACCCACTGAGCCACCCAGGTGCCCCATAGATACTGATTTAAATGAACTTCTTCTCCATCATCTGTTCAGATATCTATCTTTAGTTAGTACTACGTAATAATTACCACACTCAATATAGAGCCACGTAAGAGTAAATAAAGGACCTTTCCCCCACCCCTCACCACCTCCTCCAGATGCTGACATTCCAATAGAGAATAAAGACTTTAAATAGTTACAGAACAGTGAGAAGCTGGTATGACAGCTAATTGAAAACTAGATTTACAGGAGTCTGGGTGGCTCAGTCAGTTAAGCGTTGGACTCTTGATTTCACCCTAGGTCATGATCTCAGAATTGTGAGATCGAGCCCTGCATCAGGCTCCGCATTCAGTAAGAAATCTACTGAGTCTCTCTTCCTCTCCCTCTGCTGCTGCCCCTCCCCTTGCTTACACACTCACTCTCTCTCTCTCAAATAAGTAAAATCTTAAAAACAAAAACAAACAAACAAAAACTAGATTTGGAGTTTGAGTTTTACAGAATTGTTGAAGAGATGACTCTTATGCACAAACCAAGGATAGGTTTGGTTGGTTGTTATTTGATGTTTAAATCTTTGCTGTAATAAGATGAAACAGATTATACAAGGTTTGTGCTATTTTCTTTGTTTTTGTTTTTTTTTGGACAGACAGAGATCACAAGTAGGCAGAGAGGCAGGCAGAGAAAGAGGGAAGCAAGCTCCCCGCTGAGCAGAGAGCCCGATGCAGGGCTTGATCCCAGGACCCTGGGACCATGACCTGAGCTGAAGGCAGAGGCTTAACCCACTGAGCCACCCAGATACCTCGTTGGGTTTTTAAACAAAGTCACATTGTCAGCATTCTCCCTTGATAATCACAATCTTTCTTGCCTCATTATTATGAATTTCTCTTTAACCTTTCTCTAAGCTCTTACTATTTTTCTCTTTATTCCCTCTCTCTCTCTCTCTCTTCTAGCACAATTCGGAAACTACAGTCCATGGGTCTATGGCTTTTTTTTTCTCTTGGAGAATGATGGTATACACTCATTATTTCTGTATGTCTGAGTCTGTTTCTGCATTATAATGGCAGAGTGGAGAGCTTGTGACAGAAATCATGTGGCTGGTCCACAAGCTCATCATTTTTACTCTCTTGCCCTTTAAGAAAGTTTACTTACCCCTGCTCTAGAACAAGGGCTCTGTTAGGGTAGGGACCAAATCTTACTCCACTTGTAAACCTCAGCACCAAGCACAAGGATCAAGGATTCTTGACCTGAGATCTACCATAGGTACAGGTTTCAGAGATGTATTAACTCTCAGAAATATGCCAGCTACATTGAACATCTGTGAGTATGCAGATTAATTTGCATGCACTTATTTATGTTTATTAAGGAAAGATGTCTAACTTGTTCATATTCTCAAAGAGAGTCCTGGTATAGCCAGGTACCTGCCTATCAAAACAAACCTTTCATGGACAACAACTATAAACTCTGAACACAATACAAAACAAAACAAATACCAACTTCCTAAAGGCATTAAGAGTGGGAAAAAAATAGACAGATTTTAAGGAGTCAAAACTTGAAAGGAAAAACACTCAGTTTCTTTCTCTCTCTTTCACTCTTTCTATCCTTCCCTCCCTCTCTGCCTCCCTCCTTCTTCACCCTTCTCTCTCCCTCTCCCCCCACCACTTCCCTCTCTTTCCCTCTTTAAATGAGGGTAGTCCATAGTCAGAGCCATAGAGGGTGTCTAAAACTGAAAACCCAGTTTTCCTGGTCTGAAGAGCCAGATGACAGAGTTGGTGAAATCCACAATATCTGGAAATTTGGGGCAGGTGTTCATGGAAAGAAGATAGAGGAACCCCCAAATTCCCTTCCCAAATCTCCAACTAACCCCTGAACCACACATGTATAGGACAGACTTCAAAAAACATAGATTAGAATAAAAGAACTGATAGTTTTCAGCTATTGATCAAGAGAGAGTTTATACTTTGAGTCCAACCAGGTTAATGACCTGTTAAAGGAAAAATGTTTCGTTCTCCTGAGAAATACAACAGAATCCAAAGACTCTAACACATAACATCCACAATGTCTAGAATATAATTCAAAATTATTCAATATACAAAGAAACAGGAATGTGTCATCAGTATTCAAGATAATAAACAGAAAACCCCCAAATTATCTAGATACTGGAATTAATAGTGACTTTGAGGCGACTATTATAACAACTATTATAATTATTATAATAACTATAATTATGCTTAATAAAAATATGCTCAAAGTGAATAAAAAGTTGAGAAATTTCAGCATAAAAAAAGACAAATGATAAAAAAGAGACAAATGGAAATTCCAGAACTGACAAATGCAATATTTCAAAGGAATATGTGGCACTGTCCTAAAATTTCAACTTTATCCTGCCTACTGGCTCACTGCCTACTGGTTCCATTGATTTGAGAAACTTGAGTTTTTTTCTGAAGAAGGAACATTCCATAATAGAAAGAAACAGTCCTGAAGCAGCACTGAAGATAAAGTTTTTGATCTATAAGAAAGCAACCAGTTGTTGCCTAAATAAACTGACCTTGAAAACATTACTTTTTCTATCTGTACTCTGTTCTCTTTACTAAAAATGGGGGCAATAATGATATTTCTGTATAATACAGTGTTTTGAGTATGATTCCTATGACGACAATTGTTCAGTAAACATTATTGGTGATGATGATGATAATAATTTTTACTTGGGTTCTAAAAGTGCCTCTAAAACAGGAGTATCTGGGTGGATGGCTTATCCTGGCTGGGTTTTGTTTTGTTTTGCTTTGCTTTGCTTTGTTTTAATTTAATTTTATTTTTTCAGTGTTCCAAGATTCATTGTTTATGCACCACACCCAATGCTCCATGCAGTATGTGCCCTCCTTAATACCCACCACCAGGCTCACCCATCCCTCCACCTGCTCCCTTCCAAAACCCTCAGTTTGTTTCTCAGAGTCTCTCATGCTTCATCTCCCCCTCCGATTTCCCTCAATTCACTTTTCCTTTCCTTCACCTAATGTACTCCATGTTATTTCTTATGCTCCACAAGTAAGTGAAACCATATGATAATTGACTCTCTCTGCTTGACTTATTTCGTTCAGCATAATCTCCTCCGGTCCCCTCCGTGTTGATATAGAAGTTGGGTATTCATCCTTTCTGATGGCTGTGTAATATTCCATTGTAATAATGAACCACATCTTCTTTATCTGTTCATCTGTTGAAGGGCATCTGGGCTCTTTCCACAGTTTGGCGACCGTGGCCATTGCTGCTATGAACATTGGGGTACAGATGGCCCTTCTTTTCACTACATCAGTATCTTTTGGGTAAATACCCAGTAGTGCAATTGCAGGGTCATAGGGTAGCTCTATTTTTAAAGATTTTATTTATTTGTCAGAGAGAGAGAGAGCGAGCGAGCACAGGCAGACAGAGTGACAGGCAGAGGCAGAGGGAGAAGCAGGTTCCCTGCCAAGCAAGGAGCCCGACGTGGGACTTGATCCCAGGATGCTGGGATCATGACCTGAGCCGAAGGCAGCTGCTTAACCAACTGAGCCACCCAAGTGTCCCTATTTTTAATTTTTTAAGGAATCTCCACACTGTTTTCCAAAGTGGCTGTACCAACTTGCATTCCCACCAACAGTGTAAGAGTGTTCCCCTTTGTCCATATCCTCTCCAATACTTGTTATTTACTGTCTTGTTAATTTTGGCCATTCTAACTGGTATAAGGTAGTATCTGAATGTGGTTTTGATTTGAATCTCCCTGACGGCTAATGATGATGGACATTTTTTCATGTGTCTGTTAGCCATTTGTATGTCTTCTTTGGAGAAGTGTCTGTTCATGTCTTCTGCCCAATTTGCCCATGTGATTATCTGTTTTTTGGATGTTGAGTTTGCGGAGTTCTTTATACATCTTGGATATCAGCCCTTTGTCTGTAGTGTCATTTGCAAATATCTTCTCCCATTCCATGGGTTGCCTCTTTGTTGACTGTTTCCTTTGCTGTGCAGAAGGTTTTTATCCTGATGAAGTCCCAAAAGTTCATTTTCTGGCTGGTTTTGAAGAGGTATCTGAGAGAAGGAGCCAGGTCCAGATAAAGTAACCTAAAGTGGGATTTCCAAAAGCAAGGAGTCTAAGACTTAGGTCCTACTCCTCTGTATAATTTGTCCAGTGATAATTAGCTTTTGACATCTGTGCTTTTCTCTTAATTTAATGTGAACAGTCTTTGTCAAATGATTCCTTTCATTTGTCTTGTTAATACTAAAATAATGGTGAAATGATTAATTTCTAGGTGCTGACTTGAATAACATTAATCTTGTTGAAATCATTTGGTATAAATGTGACTGTCACATGTATTTAAAAAGACTGAAGGCAACTGATTGTTTCTGATCTGTCATGTCACTGCCATTGATATATGAAGGAACTGTGTGGTCTACTCTCTTGAGAGGCACATCTCACGTGTTTGTCACTCACTGATAGCAATTATAATCATAGCACATAGGGAGGGAATATACAATTTCAACGCTTGTCAAGCAATTTTTTTTCCAGTCCTCCTCTCCCACAGGAACTGAGATGCATATTTAGAATGTGAATTCCAATAATCTGTGGCCATTAATCGCAGGCAATTGTTCTAAGATGCAACTTAAATAATGGGAATAATTAGCATGTGGTATTCAGTGTGAAACAAGATCTTCCTGCCCTCATCCTAGCTCCCTTGGAAAATGAACTTTTAAAAGCTAAAGGATGGGTGCATGAGTGGCTCAGTGGGTTAAAGCCTCTGCCTTTGGCTCAGGTCATGATCTCAGGGTTCTGGGATCAAGCCCCTCATTGGGCTCTCTGCTCAGTGGGGAGCCTGCCTCCCTCTCTCTCTCTGCCTGCCTCTCTGCCTACTTGTGATCTCTCTCTCTGTTAAATAAATAAAGTCTCAAAAAAAAAATAAAAGCTAAAGGATGATGTCTTATACACAGATCTGGGACCACATATGAAAAATATATTTATCACTACACTCATGTGTCAGTGCTTCTAGTAGGTAGCAGGGGCATACAGAGGAGTGAGACATATTCCTGTCACCATGTCCCTAACTAGTGGGAGAATGGGATCTAGTTTTTAAAATTTTACCAGCCAGATACCTACTATGTCATCAGTAAACATTTGAATTAATCTTCATAAGCGTCCATATAAATTAGGTGTTGTATTTTGCATTTCAAATTGGGCCCTTGAGTCTCTTTTCAATAGATAAGGCTGCTGAAACTCAAGGAAGTTATATAATTTTCCAAGGTCATTGAGGTCTTGAATAACAAAGTGAGGATTAAATTTAATGTCTGTCTCTCTACAAAAATAATCATTCTTAAATTCTGCCTCCTTAGTGAGAATTGGTTTTACATTTAGTTCAGTGAGATGGTACGTACTGACTAAAGAGAGTGAGGAAGTAATACTCCCCAGAAGGAAAAATACCTTCCACACTGGAAAAATCTCTTCCACAACCCTCCCTCATATAACTGTTTGCCAAGGCAGGAAACTTAACAAGGCAGAAACTACAATTCACCAAATAGCCTTATCATCCCTATTTTATACTGGTCAAAAAACATCTGTGGTGTTTGCCCAGTTTGGAACATCATAATAGAGAATATTTTTGTTGATAGCTAATATATGCAGATACATACCAGTCCCCAGTTTGATTGAGAGGTATGCAAACTAGTGGTAGCATAAGAAGAACAGCTGATAATCTGAGAATGCTTAAAGTATAAGGGCAGAAAATTTCAGCTGGGGTGCGATAGAAGGCAGGTTATGAAAGTGCAAGAATTATCTTTCATTGTGTTATGTGGATACAGAGCAGAAAAGATTTAACTTGTTCTGTTTTTATACAAAGGGCAAAAAGCAAGCAGCTCCAGACACAAATTTCAAAGTGGCTGGTCTCAATTCAGTATAATATCTCTCTGTAATGGCAACTTTTCCATCATGGAAGACTGCCTGCTCTTGAGATTATTATCCTGTCATGGAAGGTATCCAGTGAGGTCATGAGATATCACTTGCTGAACATACTGTATAGATCAGATGCATATCTTGACAAATATAGGCTTCTGATGTCTGGATTTATAACATTATATTAACCTTTAGGGAAATATAATGCAGTAGTTGAAATCTGGCTTTTCTCATCAGAAGATTGTGGTTTTAAAGTTTCAGTATAAGTGAATTTGGGCAAGTCATTTAATTCCTCTGGGCCTCAGTTTCTTTACCAAATAGAATAGGTAACAGAGTACCTCATAGGACCACTGTGAGGAGGCACTATTGTGCATCCAAGAGAATGCTCAGCCCATTTTGGTTCTTATATTTGTTTATGCTTGCTGCATAAAAATTTCTTACCGATGTTTCTGGAATCTTTCATATAGTACATCTAGGAATATAAATGTGAAGGGTTAAGAAAGTGTTTGATAACAATGTCTATGGCAAAGCCCAGGATGTGTTTGAATGTTAGAGACCTATGAGGTGCCCCAGAAACTTACTTATTTCCTTCAGGAATTTTGGTGCTAGGGAATGGTAAGAATCATAGGGTACCTGAAGATTTACACAAGACTGTGGTGAACATATTTTTTATTTGGTTTAAAAGTACCTGACACAGCATTCTTTAGACTGACCAGCTTAACATGTCCCTAAGTTCTGGTTGGATGTGAAGAGCTTAAAAATGTGTCCTGGGCACCACCATTTAAAACTATTTTAATACCTGAGGGATAACTATTATAGGTCTGGCTCTTTGATATAACCTTTACTTTATGAATTGGTAAGCAATGATTAGGGGCACATGTATGGTTGGGTAGGCTTTTCCCTGTGGTCACCCAGCTAAGTAGATAGAGGCTGAAAACCAGATGGTGCACATCACCAGTATGTAACATTGGCAAAAGGATGTATCTGCCCAGGCGAAAGGGTTTATTTTTATGCTTCACACATAAATGTCATATGACCTCAAACAGACCTTGGTGTGTACCTTTACTTTGCTTTCCTTTACTTGCTATATACAACAATTTAGCTGTGGCTTTCAGTGTCTCAGTGTATTTTGAGAGATACTGGGGGTTGGAGTGGGTTATATCAATTGGGTTGTAAGACTCTTGAGGATAAAAGAATACCCATGTACAGAGTGCTTTTCACTGGTGAACACACAAATGTGCTCCTTCATTGAAGCACTATTGAGTCACACTCAGGGTACCAAAAATCCAGGTCTGAGGGCAATACAGTAGTTCAGTCATAGTTCTGTTCCCAAGCAGCAGACCAACAGCTATATCAGAAAGTAGAACATAGCTGAAGTCATAAATGCGTTACAGACAAATGCTACTAAACATTCTGAGAAAGTTGCCTATGCATTATGTGCAAATGGAAGGCCTCAAAAGAGATGTGTCGTGATTGTGAGTTTATATTACAAAGAACCCCCATGTTTTTTCACTTTGGCCTCCCTTAGCTAACAGATGCTATTGATGCTGGTCCTCAGAGGGCTTCTGCCTACATGTGTAATGCAACACAATTAGGAGACATTTGGTAAGTCTTCAGTTTGTATCTCCCAGTAATAGGAGCCTCCTTCTTACACGTGTTACTGAATGTCCTGAATGTTCAGAGGGGGAAAATCCTCAAAGGTTGTTGTTTTTAATGGAAATCATCACTGTTATTGCTGATTTCAGATGGTGTTGCTTTCCCTTTATTTATGTTGTATCTTTATTATTTGGTGAACATAAAAAAATACCTGTATGTGTAAAATCTCCATCATAAGTTTGTTGTCAGGTATGGCTCCTCAAGTTACATAGAAAAGCTTTTTTTTTTTTTTTCATTCTTCAAACTCAGATTTTCCTACAAACATTATTTCTTAAAAACCAGTCCATACTATTTGTGGAGAAATGTCCATCATTCCAAATTAATAAATTCTGCTTATACTCCTTTAAGCAACATTAATCATGGTTTAATCAGCTAGTGAGAGATTGTGGAAGCCCAGATCCCATTTTGCGTGAAGTGATTTTTTTTTTGTTTTTTGTGAACTTTTAACATCTACTTTCCTAGCAACTTATGAATTTGAAATACAGTATCGACTATTGTTACCATTCTGTATATCATATACCCCTGACTTACTTATTTTATAACTACAGTTTTGTACATTTCAATCCCCTTCACCCATTTCACTGACCCCCAAGCTCCACACCTGACAACCACCAATATGTTCTCTGTGTCTATGATCTTGGCTTTTTGGTTGCTTTTTTTTTTTTAACTCCACATATAATTGAGATCATATGGCATTTGTCTTTCTCTATCTGAATTATTTTACTTAGCATAGTGCCCTAAAGTTTATCCATGTTGTTGCAGATGGCAAGTTTTCATTCTTTTGTATAATTGAATAAACCCCATTGTATATACCATATTTTCTTTATTCATCTATTGACAGACACTTTGGCTATTCCTATATCTTAGCTAATGTAAATAATGCTACAATGACTACAGGAGTGTATATATCTTTTCAAGTAAAAAAACCCAGAAATGGAATTGTCAGATTATATGGTTGTTCTAGTTTTAATTTTGGGGGGAACCTCTATACTAATCTTCATAGTGGCTTTACTAATTTATGTTCCCATCAACAGTGCATGACGGTTCCCTTTCTCCAATCCTTGGCAACACTTGTTTCTTGTCTAATTGATAATAGCTTTTCTAACAGGTATGAGGTGATAGCTCACTGGGGTTTTGACTTATATTTCCCTGCTCACTGATGTTGAGTATCTTTTCATGTACCTATTGACCACCTATATGTCTTTTTTGGGAAAAATGTCTATTCATATTTCTGGCCATTTTGAAGTCAGATTTTGTGGGGGTTTTTTTTTGGCTAGTCAATCATATGAGTTCTTTATGCATTTGGGTAGTAACCTGCCATAAGATATATGATTTGTAACTATTTTCTCCCATTCAGTAGGCTGCCTTTTCATTTTGTGGGTGGTTTCCTTTGGTTTTGTTCATTTGTTCTTATTCATTATTTTTATTAACATATAATGTATTATTTGCCGGAGGGGTACAGGTCTCTAAATCATCAGGCTTACACATTTCACAGCACTCACCATAGCACGTACCATCCCCAGTGTCCATAACCCAACCACCCTCCATACCCCGCCTCCCCCCAGCAACCCTCAGTTTGTTTTGTGAGATTAAGAGTCTCTTATAGTTTGCGTCCCTCCCAATCCCATCATTTTTTCCTTCCCCACCCCCCAAGCCCCCCACCCTTCCTTTCAAATTCCTCAGGGAGGATTCAGGGAGATTCTATTATAATTGTCTTTCTCTGATTGACTTATTTCGCTCAGCATAATACCCTCTAGTTTCATCCACGTTATTGCAAATGACAAGATTTGATTTCTTTTGATGGCTGCATAGTATTCCACTATATATATACACACACACCACATCTTCTTTATCCATTCATCTCTTTATGGACATCTAGCCTATTTCCATAGTTTGGCTATTGTGGGCATTGCTGCTATAAACATTGAGGTGCACATGCCCCTTCAGATCACTACATTTGTATCTTTAGGGTAAATACCCAGTAGTGCGATCGCTGGGTCATAGGGTAGCTCTATTTTCAACTTGTTGAGGAACCTCCATGCTGTTTTCCAGAGTGGTTGCACCAGCTTTCATTCCCACCAACAGTATAGGAGGGTTCCCCTTTCTCTGCATCCTCACCAACATCTGTCATTTCCTGACTTGTTAATTTTAGCCATTCTGACTGGTGTGAAGTGGTATCTCATTGTAGTTTTGATTTATATTTCCCTGATACTGAGTGATGTTTCCCTGTTTCACTTTTTCATGTAACTCTTGGCCATCAGGCTGTCTTCTTTATAGAAATGTATGTTCATGTCCTCTGCCCATTTCTTGATTGGATTATTTGTTTTTTGGGTGTTGAGTTTGATAAGTTCTTTATAGATTTTAGATACTAGCCCTTTATCTAATATGTCATTTGCAAATATCTTCTCCCATTCTGTCAGTTGTCTTTTGGTTTTGTTGACTGTTTCCTTTGCTGTGCAAAAGCTTTTGATCTTGATGAAGTCCCAATAGTTCATTTTTTCCCTTGCTTCCCTTGCCTTTGGCAGTGTTTCTAGGAAGAAGTGGCTGTGGCTGAGGTCAAGAGGTTGCTGCCTGTATTCTCCTCAAGGATTTTGATGGATTTCTGTCTCCCATTGAGGTCTTTCATCCACTTTGAGTCTATTTTTGTGTGTGGTGTA